>JAZGLO010002219.1:0-62932 GCA_036873155.1 Biomphalaria sudanica | reverse complement strand
AAATGAATTTTTACAAAAAAAGTTGTACGACGCGAATTCAAACTTGAGGGCTCGCGCCTCCTCAAGCTAACATTGCACCCACTGTGCCAGAGTAAAACTGTTTATAAGAGAAGGCTTTATAGTTATCAATTGTTAGTATCAATACTTCAATAATAGAAATACAGTCTACTTCTCTTTGAATAATCAACTAACATAGTGTCGAAATGAGACATGACAAATAATTAATTCCAAACATTGAAGACATTTTTATACATTGTCATCTCAGAATCTTTCATAATTATCTTGATGCTCATTACTGTCTAATCAAGTTTAATATCAGCTCTCTTGGGCTTTACAGCTATTTTTATCTCTTCCACCAGCTTTCTAAAACTTTTATTATCAATGTGCAGCGATACGACCTTGACACTTTCAATTACAAGTACATTCGTTAATTAGAGCCTGGCGTAGTGATGGTGACCTGCATGTCTTATGATTTTTACTTTGATTAGCCCAGTTGTCACTAAGCGTGTGTGCGTGTTTCTGATGTAGCTATGAGAAAAGGTGAGCGGATGGTTTGGTTGTGTAAGCTGAAATAGATTCTGATGAAACCTCGAGGTGGTCTGACGTGAAATAAGAAGAGAGAAGACCAAGCGAGAAACTTTGAGACAGAAACAAAAAAAAAACAAAAAAAAACTTAAAAATAAAACCCTCATACGAAGTGTAATTGTATCAATGAGTTTGGATCATCCATGTAATTAATTAAATTTTGTTATAGATCTAGACCAACAATAAATGTGTCTGATTAATAATATTTTAACAATTGGTCTTGTTTAGAGCTATTTTATACTTTTAGCTTTCTCAACACGATATGTTCCTATCACTTATCTATCTGGACCTGTTGGGAGATAGGGGGTGGGGTGAAAGACAGGGACATCTGGGTGGATTTTACCGTACATTGTTGTTTTTTTAAAGCATTTGCACAAAAAAAAAGGAAACGACTAGAAGTTGAGCTTGCCGCTCAAGCCTCCTCGGGCCGACGTACTAACCACTCTGCTAGTAAGGTACTTATGACTAGCGAAGAATGTATAGTTATATATTGTTTGTATCTTTTTAGAGTGGCGACCTATAAAGGGAACTAATTCAGCTTATAATACCACTTCAGCCAATTAGTTTCTTTCCCTTGTTTCCCTTGTTCATACCAAAGAAAATAATTAATAATCAATAGTTCATTAACTAATTGGTTAATTGTTGTTGTGGTTGTTGTTATAGACTGTTCTGTTGTTAGGTAAAAGAAATAATTTTGCAAAATTTAAGTTTGATCCGAGATTGGGTGTTGGATAAATAACACTTACAAACTTCTTACCAGACAGACAATCAGACAGAGTGAGTTGATATAAACTTTGTAAAAGACATGCATTTTAATGAGTTATTTCGTGTTTAAATTCTCATTTCTAAATATTTCTACTTCAAGCTGAATCGGTGTATGCATATAGACAAAATAAGAGCTATATTAAGCTCTAGTTATACATTAAGATTTAATATGACTTCATCAGTTTAATTGTACTAACTGTGTCTAAAGATACAAAAAGCGGGTTTATTAACAATTTTTATAGAAAAGGACCTTCGCTAATGCAGTCAAATTAACAGGCTTATTGTGAAAGATTGTGTCATTATTGTTGATCATAGTTATGGAATAATTATTACTATAGCTTTTATATAGCGCTACTTTCCTGCTTATAGCATGCTCAGAGCGCTTTGGTCCAATCTCATTTGTGGACCGGTTGGGGGGAGGGGGTATCTAGGAGTTGGTTTTCCATGCTGCCTTTAGGCGCTCAGTAAACACAACTCTGCCCGAGTCGGGTGTCGAACCTTCGAGCCCCCTTCTAGATAGCCAAGCCAAGCCAAGTTCAAGCGCACTTGGCCTCTCGACCACGCTTCCCACTGATAACATAATTTGATACATAATAATATGACAAAACCTAGACCTAGTAAACAAGTGAGAAAGTTATCAGTGAAAGAACTCACCTGGCTGTTCTAGATTATGTCAAACAATGTTCTGTTCTGTTAGTAGACGGGCTCTGATTAGCAGTACACATAGAGACGCAATTTGTGCGACAGAGAAATGCAGTTTGTACAACAGAGGGACTCAGTTTCACAACAGAGAGATGCAGGTTTTACAACAGAGATGCAGTTTGTACAACAGAGAGATGCAGTTTATACAACAGAGAGATGCAGTTTGTGCAACAGAGAGATGCAGTTTGTGCAACAGAGTGATGCAGTTTGTGCAACAGAGAGATGCAGTTTGTGCAACAGAGAGATGCAGTTTGTGCAACAGAGAGATGCAGTTAGTGCAACAGAGAGATGCAGTTTATACAACAGACAGATGCAGTTTGTGCAACAGAGAGATGCAGTTTATGCAACTGAGAGATGCATCTGGTTTGATTATTGCTACCCTGATGTTTTATGCTGTTTTATATCTTGTATAGATATCTAAGATAATTTATGAGACAATCTGAGCCCAAATAATATATGCTTTTATTGTTATCCTTTACCTATCTCTTAGTCAGTTGAAACACCGAGGTACCATTCATGATCTGTTGACCGTCTTTCTCCATTTTTCTCTGTCTTTTGCCTTGGATAGAATTTCTTTCAATGATAGGCCTGTCAGTTTAATTCTAGCTTATATATGTCTAACAAAACTACATATACTTAACTATTGTATTCAAGATTGTATTTCTACCTCGATCTTCATAAAGACAAAATTATTTTTAATTTCGTACTAAAAGGATCATAGTCACAGAATTCCTGCCATTGAACAATCGAACTATGTGTAGTCAGCTTCAAGTTTAAGAAAATTATTGAAATAAAAGGAAAATTTATATTTCTGTTTGAAATCAATTTCAACAATTTCCTTCTGAAGAGAGGCTAAGCTCCTGTCCAAGTTTCTGTATTGTGTGTAAAGCAGTCATATGACTTAAGTCAAGTAAATCCACTTTATGACCCTCATTCCTGCACAATGCTATCTCAACTTCAGACATTGTAACTTTCAATGTCGTAATAATTGTTGATAACGTCTGCGTGATAGGAGGAGAATTAGAGTAGCTTCCCATGAACGCCAAAATATAACAAGGGCTCTTGAAAGTATAAAGTAACTTTTTTTTTCTTTTTCTAGAGTAATTTCTCTAGATACTTGGGAAAAAACATAGCTATCATAGATTTGTAATAGGTCAGCCTTGCTGTTGTAAATGTATGTCTGACTTGGACGAACAACTCAGGAGATGTTTGAGTATCGTGAGTGTCAGTTATACAAGTTCGTTGCAAAGACAGACCATCACAAGAACAAGTAAAGAACTAAGTCCAGACTGTTAACAAACTTAAACAATATTTAATCCGTAAAGGGCCACGGCCGAATCACTGTCAATAATCGATGTTATCACCTTGAAGTCCTAACACCAACTGAAAAAAATTAACATAAACCAACCAATAATAGACCCCCCCCCCACCCATCCGTGACAACACTAATTGTCGTATTGAGTGTCCGTCATAATGGTGCGTCGCTATTCTAACTCCGCGCCTAACAGTATGTAAATATCTGAGTATATGAATTGTGTGTTCATTTCATAAATAATAAAAAAAAATGTATCTAATTAATTAGCAGTAGAAATTTCTTAATAATATTGATTTCAAATCACAAATTACGAGGTCCATGTTGTGTGTGGGCTTGCACATTAATTTGTGTCTAGATCAGACCCTTAGGGACGTCTACGAGTTTCTGTTTGGCGGAAACTCTTTATTATCTTTGTTTTTGTTTTCTTTGTCTAGAGCTGTAAAAACAATAATTTTAGTTTGACTTTCCGAAGAAGTCATGTAACATTTTTTTCTTCATAGACAATTTGTTCAAATAGCTGTCAAAACAAAAACAAATTTCAACACTTAACGAGTTCATAACAACCTTGTGATAACAGGCTATAAATAACCTGAGAAATGAAATCCTATAAATAGAAAACCCGGGGGGGGGGGATAATTAAGATCGCGTTATACAGAATGCTGTTGTTGAATACAAAGAAAAGGATTGTTATGCAAAGGTGTATAGCTAATAGATAGAACCGTGTGAGTCTCATCGCACTAGGGCACCGTGTTGAGAACTCCCTTCTCAGATAACACGGACAATAGATAAAACCTAGAAATTCTATAAAAGAGGAAAAAAACCCAGCCAATTTGTCCTAGGCTGTTATTTAGATTGATTAATTTCACCGGAAGCCATAGTTGTTTGGCACCAGTTCTCTCCCCACATGGAAATCGTCGAGCAAATGGAAGGCGAATATCAAGTATAATTACAGTATCTCTAATTTTGTTACTGAAGGTAATTACTTTCTTGGTCTAAAGAAACACAGCACTTTAGTTTGGTATTACTCACTTTTGGTGTTTTTCAAACCCATTCACTTGTATGCATTCGGTAAAAGACAATGTCCATATCTACCCATATGTTTTCTCTGACGCAATCCAGGCCTGAAATTGCTCTTTCCTTCTCTCTAGTGTCGATAAGTTCCTATTGCTATTAATACTTTCATATCCCCTTCAATTTTTTTATTCTTGTTTGCGTGTTACCAAAATTCTGTTTGTTTGTTTGTTTGTTTTTTAATTTAAAAAAACTGCTTTACAAAATTAAACGGTTTGCTTTTAAAAAAAGAAAAAAAAAAATAGCCATTGCATCAGAATTTTTTTTAACATCTGAAATATCATGTCTTATTTTCGATACATTTTCTAGTTTCTGAGATCTAAACGGGACGGACAGACAGACGGACGGACAGACCCCACACATTAATAGATGGTTTTCCCTTTTCGAGGGCCGCTAAAACAAATGGACAACTAACTAGCAGTAATATGGAAGCTATATTATTAAAACTAAAGCTAATTTCTGTGTTAGTTGGTAACAATGAAGTTCCATTGAGCGACCTGTGACATTGTTTAGTTTTGTTCATCGTGAAAACTTCCAATCATAGAAAGTCCGAAGATTAATTAGGAAAGTAGTATTTCCAGTGGCTACGCATCCCAGGCATTGACCTACATATTTTTCCACATTCAACGCAGGCATAACCATTGTCCGCCGGTGGTGGATTTGGATTTTCTTTTCGCCGTCTACGTCTGTCCTCAAATGTGTATCCCGCGGCCTTTGTAAGTGACCTCCAGCAGTCTCGTTCTGAAGCCGCCGGCAATCAAGTGCTCTTTTCTATGTCAGTTAAAGCAAGTTTCCTTGGGGCACCTCTGTTACTTCCAATAAGAGACATCCAACAGATATAATGTTTTAAGGAATATTACCAGAAAATGTGTTACGGACACTTTAAAAGTAAAGAAAAATGGATATATCGCTTGTATAACATATAACACACTTATTGAGATCGTAACTGTTTTTGTGTGTCCACGCATCGTAAGCTAAAATCGACTAACTTGAAGTGGACATCAGGGGCTATTCCTGTGAGAAACATTCACATACGAAAACTTATATAATAATTCTTGAACAGCAAGACAATATAAAAATACTATCATGAATGATTGAATAGCTCAGGAACCAGTACTCAATAAAATATTGAGAGAATCGTTGAGTTAAGGAATACTCGACTGAATCTCGAGGGAATCGATTCCATGATCGTAACAAAAATGATTACTTTGCATTGTGTTACTTAGTTCTGTGATGAGTTCCAGAAATTTTTATGTCTCTCGTGTAACGATACGATATCTAGCGATGCATTAAACAAACCATTCAATAGATACTGTCTACATACAGTGCTACACCCTGGCAGATCCTGCTAGTATAATATATATTAAGACTAGATTCTAGATGATTAACGCCCACCCAAACACTACGATTTATATTGCTTGAATCTGCCTTCAGTGTATAGCGATACATTTGATATAAACTGTTACAAAGAATTTATTTAAAGGCTTGCTGCTTATCTTATACAATTTACAATGTTTAGAATGAGTATCCTATTTCTAATCTAAAATGATTATTATGATATTTTGTTCTTAGTAGTCCAGCATAATAATATACAAATGAATTGTTACCACTTTTACATACAAAAATAGTTATTATTAGAAAGTAGAATGTTCACATACCTTGTTCAGCGTTTGTTAAATGGATAACCCCGAGATAGAATTACTAATTATATTAATATTAGTCCGTCGAAATGTGACAAGCATAATTATAATAAAATTATACATTATTCAGTAGTTTGTATTTCTTGTTTTATAGCCTGTCTTCACTGACAAACATAGTAGACTTGTAATTAAAACAGAAACTGTAAATACAAATTTAATTATTCTTATCAGACTTTAGATGCATATTGATCATATTAGGTTTAAAGAAAGCAGGTTCCGAAACATAAAAGGATAAACATTTGTACAGTATAAAGATCGATCAAATCTGCTGGAGCTTCTGGCTAGGAAGCAATATTTTATTCTGATACAACATGTAACATGTCAAATATTTCAATCACTCGACATTCCCCCTTTTTTTTAGCGCATCGCTGTATACGCTTTTAGCTAGTCAGCCAAAAACATTATTTTCGAAATTTTTAGCTTAAAAAAAAAGATACAATATTTCTCTTCAGATTTTGACTTGTGTCTATTTACCAACCTTCTTCCGTCTACCTTCTATCTAGTTGCTATGAAAAATGTAAAACTGTTAGCGAGTGGCAGGGATTGAGAAAAAATGATTGTGCTAAAAATTTTTAAACTCTATCTATCTATCTATCTATCTATCTATCTATCTATCTATCTATCTATCTATCTATCTATCTATCTATCTATCTATCTATCTATCTCTGTCTGTCTGTCTGTCTGTCTGTCTGTCTTTCTATCTATCTACCTATCTATCTATCTATCTATCTATCTATCTATCTATCTATCTATCTATCTATCTATCTATCTATACCATTCTATTTATCGATCTATCTATCTATCTATCTATCTATCTATCTATCTATCTATACCATTCTATTATCGATCTATCTATCTATCTATCTATCTATCTATCTATCTATCTATCTATCTATCTATCTATCTATACCATTCTATTTATTGATCTATCTATGTATATCCTGCTTCGTGGTTGAAGATGAACACATTTATTTCCAATGAACTCGAAGATGACTATATAGTCCAATCTTCACTTCAAAAAGCCTGAAGCATTCTTGGCATGGCCAAGTTGAGCTTTCTGCAGATAAGCCTGCTTCTTCTCTCGGCTTTTTGTTAGCTCTGCGTTCTGGCCGCACTGCCTGACTCCTATCATGAGACTTTGACACCCACGGCTTCACGCCTCGAATAGCGATGAGAGACAATGTTTTCAAGCCGTGAATGTCAATATGATGGAGCTCTTAAGAGTGTCTTTGTAAAGCTTGTGTTGACTACCCCCTCTTTTCCTGAGAGCGATAGACTTACTGAGTATGACGTTAAAGCAGTTCTTCAAAGTACTTTTATGTTCCATATCCTGCCAGCAAGTTTATTTCACACCGGACAGGTTGACCCAACAAACATTGCCGTGAATATATCTACATAATATATTTTATAACCAACTATTTTTCTTATGTACAGTCTCATCAAAGTTTACCTGCCCCATTTGTCCACCATCTCTCCTTAAATCTTCTGCTTCGATTTTCCTGGGGTGAGCGCGGTGGCTGAGTGGTAAAGCACTTAGCTTCCGAACCGAAGGTCCCAGGTTCGAATTTCGGTGAGGACTTGGATTTTAGGGCTCCTCTGAGTCCACCGAGCTCTAATGGGTACCTGACATTATTTGGGAAAAAGCAAAGATGGTTGGTCGTTGTGCTGGCCACATGACACGCTTGTTAACCGTGGGCCAAAGAAACAGATGACCTTTACATCACCTGCCCCATAGATCACAAAATCTGAAAGGGGAAACTTAGGCCAAAGAAACAGATGACCTTTACATCATCTGCCCCATAGATCACAAAATCTGAAAGGGGAAACTTTACTTGCTTACTTCACTTTCCTAGCTCCCACCTTTACCCCCCCCCCCCGAACATTCTAGATCTTCATATTGCCCCCATCTCCCACATTCCTTATCTTAACTCTTTCTCTATTAAATGAATATGGCAACGTTGATTCCACCAGAACGTGGTAAATAATTACGGAGAGAATGAGTTAAGACTCCCTCTATGTCCCCACCCTCTCGCCTCTTTGCTTATATACTTTCTCATCTCCACAAGCTTCCCGATTGACTAAGTCTCTCATCTTTCCTAAAGACATAAACATTGCCTTTTACTGGTACTTCAAACTTCACTAACTCAATCATCGCATCAGTCCTATCATTTTACCTATATCATTGCATTATAAATTTCAGATGCTGGGCGCCCAATGCTGATTACTTTGAATGGCTCCTGTACGCCCCTATACTTCTGTCACTCCTGGTAAGCTGAATTTTAGAAATTTTAGAAATAATAACAAGTATTTTTCTTTGCTCTGATCTATAGACCGCTACGAGAAAAGTTTACAAATCTTTAACTCTTTCTTTCCATAATTATTCATCACATTCTAGTGGAATCAACGTTGGTATCGTCAGTTAGGAGAGAAAGAGTTAAATAGGGGAGAATGGTTTATTTTGCGAGAGTATTGATTTGTAGCTTTCAAATTTTATTTTAAGTCTGTTCTAGTAAATATATTAATGAAAGTTATAGTGTCTGCGTATAATGTGTGTTCGATGTTTGATGATTTCTACTTGAAGAAATAAACTATTTTATTTCGAAAAGAAGAACAGAGATTCTCCTTCGTACTTTGGAAATTCGGTCTGAGGATATAATTTCTGTGTGTGGATGTATTCACTACATTATTCTGTCCTACCTTTTTATATGTGCTCAAAGAATTAAGAAAAGTGCTGTTGTGTACTATCCACAGGTGAATGTGTTCTTCATGGTTCGTATCGTCCACATTATGGTCAACCAACTGGAGCCTCATCCTAACGAGCCGAGTACATTTAGGTCAGTGCATAATGTAAAGTACATATAGGTCGGTGCAGAGGTTTAAAGTACATATAGGTCGGTGCAGAGGTTTAAAGTACATATAGGTCGGTGCAGGGGTAAGTACATATAGGTCGGTGCAGAGGTTTAAAGTACATATAGGTCGGTGCAGAGGTTCAACTAGATAGGCAGTTCATAACTTTAAGCCTCAATGTTATTCGACCCAATTGCGCATATCACTTTCCCAATGTAGATCTTTGAAAAGCCTCGATTTAAAAACAATTTCTTTTTCATTTAATTGTATCAAGCAGCTCCAAACAATTAAACAATCTATTGTTTCTTAGTATTCATATTTAAGTTGTTGGTTTGTTGTTATAAACTACGAATATGTTTTTTTCTTTTATCAATTTTATCTTTTCACAATGGTTCTAAAAATGTACGTTATTCAAAATACAAAAGTATTTCTACAGATAACTCTCGGGGTAGTTTGATTGAATTTCGGTAATTACTATATCATTATTATAATAAGAGTAATCCAGTATTAAAGTAGCTTGCGAAGGCGATAGGGCGAGACCTGGTTCTTTGGAATGAGACTAGACCTCTGAATTGAAGTAGGACAAGAACTGTGACTAAGACTAGACATCTTTGTAAACGTTAGACTAGACGAGATCTCGCAGGTTAGTAAAACTAGACCTCGCAATTAAAGAGAGACTAGACCTTTCTAATGAAATAAGACCAAAGCTTACAAAATGAGGTAAATCTAGTCTCTTAACTAATGTAAGACTAGACCTAGCTATTTATTTAGAACTAGACCTTGCAACAAAATAAGGTTAGACCTGTCAAATAAAGTGGAACTAGACCGCGCATCTAAAGTGAAACTAGACCTCGGAACTAAAGTGAGACTAGAATTAGCAACTAAAGTGAGACTAGTCCTCGCATTTAAAGTGAGACTACACCTCACATCTAAAGTGAGACTAGACCTCACATCTAAGGTGAAACTAGGCCTCGATTCTAAAGTGAGACTTATACCTCACATCTAAAGTGAGACTAGACCTGGCAACTAAAGTGAAATGTTTGTAAAATGTTTTACATTGTTTGGATGTTCCTTCAGAGTTGAAGATAGTTTACTTCCTAGTCCAAACCTCCCGCAGGACGATGGGGAATGGGAGCGGGCAGGGTTTGAACCCGGGACCATCGATAAATCCAAACGACAGTCCAGCGTGAAAACCGCACAACCAGGCAGCCATCCTGATACTACAGCTCACAACTAAAGTGAGACTTGACCTGGCAACTAAAGTGAGACCAGACCTCGCATTTAAAATGAGATTAGTCTTTGCAAATCAAATTGAGACTAGTGCTCTCACTAATACAAGAATACAAAATATTAAAATAGTAAAACTATGTTTAAGAGACATTATAAATATCTTTGAGAATCACGTGACACAAATGACAAGTATTATGTTCGAGACGGACTAAACCTGTATGAAAAATCACGCGCTGAATGTCAACTGAACAACAAGCCATCAGTTAAAACGTCTGTTCAAGTTAAAAGGTCATTCGAGAACTTAAAAGTTATTTTAAGTGCATGGGGGTGGGAGTTGAATAAGTGTGAAAACCAGGAGCAAAACTTAAGACATCAAAAAGAATATCATTTGGAACAAATTGTCTGAGAATTACAAGTAACAAACAAGAGAAGTTTTACTATGTATAGAATTTAGTTGGAGGTCCGGTGGCTGAGTGGTAAGGCTCTTGGCTTTCCAATCAGGAGTAACGTGTTCGAATCCTGGTGAAGACTGGGATTTTTTATTTGGGGATCTTTAGGGCGCCTCTGAGTTGACCCAGCTCTAATGAGTACCTGACATTAGTTGGAGAAAAGTAAAGGCGGTAAATTGTTGTGCTAGCCACATGACACTCTCGGCCACAGAAACAGATGAACATCACCAGCCCTTTAGATTAAAAGATCTGAAAGGGGAACTTAACATTATAGAATTTAGGTCATAAAGTGTATTTTAGCTTAAGAAAAATAGAGACTTAACCCTGTATTATAAATATCTTCTTATCCTATACAATAAAGGCGTTACTTCAAAAAATAAAATGATTACGTCTTATAAATCAAGGAATGTCACGCATCAGGTTGTCACCCTCGATGAAAAAGTCATGGAAAGATAACACTTTCATTTCTGCAAGTCGGACTAGAGTTATCCCATATAACTTTCGCGGCGACAGAGAAAAAAAAAATGGGAACATGAGAACGAGTAAATCTTCTCTGTATATATTTAGTTCTCTCTACCTTCGTTTCCTAACCACGGCCACCGCTTTACATATATTTCATGGAGTCAACAGGTTCTTCAATGCAGTCGAAATTCCTGCATCAGGTAACTGTCTATTTCTATCAGTTGAATATTGTTGGAAAAAATGTCATCGACGATACAATTCCCTATTAGATTAGCCGTTGCCATGACAATTGATAAAGCACAAGGCCAAACGTTCAAAAAGATATGCCTGTACCTTCCAAAACCTGTTTTCAGTCATGGACAATTGTATGTTGCTCTCTCCAGAGTTCCTTCTTTTCATTCACTCACAGTCGTTTGCACAAACCCACTCTATTTGGACAACTGTAACTAATTAGCGGCGTATGTTATGCCGCGGGTCGGCTAATAATCTGTATTCTAACACTTAAGAAGGTTCGTGTTTTATTTGTCATCAAAGCTGATCGCTGAAATTTTAACATTGTGAGACTGCATCTTTTCTTTTGATTCCCCTCGAATGGCACCGTGACATTTAATATTTGTGTGTTAATGGCTAGAAATCAATCTGTTAATTCCTTATAAAGTGAGCTGAAAGGTGGTCGATAGAGGTGTCCCATAGAAACGTTTTAAAGACCAACTTAGGCGCCACCTTGCTTTAACTTACATAGAAGACAGCACCTTGTTGCATGCGGCTGCCGAACGAGACAGCTGGAAGTCTTTCGAAAAGACCGCGGGATACACATTTGAGTCCAAAAGAAAATTCTTTGCCGAGGACAGACGTAGACATTGAATCGAACATCTGAATCGACCACCAAGAGGCTGACAATATTTATGCCTGCGCTGGTTGTGGCTAAATAAGTTGGTCCAAGCAGGGGCTGCGTAGCCACAGGAATTACTTCAATGCTCATTAATTTTCGAACGGGAAGACAAGCCTTATTGCTTATTATCACAAGACTGATTAGGGGTACAAAATATTTGAATATAGATTCTAAAGTTAAATACAAAAAAAAAACAAAAAAACTATTACCACACTCATAGTCTGGAGGTCGTAGATTTGGTAAATAACATTCCAGCACCAATAACACTTCAAGCAAGACATTACACAACAAATCTATCATCAAATAAGAGAAAGTAGAAAAGAGAATTACCAGTGCAGTACATCCTGGTCCCGCCTTTCAACCACTCCCCCATTACTAGCAGACTAATTTGTTTCTTGTGAATGATTGGGGAATATCTCAACACAATAAAGAACCGAAAGAGAAATTGATTTTTGTACAGAAAACTGTGTTTTGTTTTTTAATAGATTCCTAGAATGCTTAAGCCTAATCAAAATGGGGGTAAATACAGACAGACAGACAGACAGACCGGCCATCAGAAGACAGATTGGTAAATAGAGAAGAATGAAATAGGTGAATTCATTTAAGCTGATCGTGAAAAAGACAGACAGACAGAAAGATAGACAGATAGATAGATAGGTTGATATATAGACGATAGATAGATAGATAGATTGATAGATAGATAGATAGATGCATAGATAAATAGATAGATAGATAGATAGATAAAAACAGGTCGTTTAATTTCACTTTCCCCTCGGTCTGTCCCACTTTCGCCAGCTGTTAAGTTTAAAACCAGGCTACGAAGATTTAGTACAGACAGTAATGACCAAACGGAACTGATTAGTGTCCCCAGAGTACTGTCCCCTCAGCTCGGGCGCTCGACAACTAATTACAAAACGTTCCAATACATTGTTGTTTAGGGATATTCGACACAGAACTAGTCACTATATACATAACTATACAGATAACACAAGTGTATACGATTAGCAGAGGACAGTTGGTCTCATGGCCAAAGAGAAGTTACCTTGATCTTCTCAACTATTTCGTGAACTTTACTTTGGAAAAGAAACAAATAAATTAAAACGTGCAACTAAGAACAGTGGGTGAATGTCAAAGGGAAAAAAAGTAAATCTTTTAATTATGTGTTTGATTCAAACATAAAAATAAACTTTAAACAGACATGTCATTTAAAAGAAACACTTGACTGAATCTAGGGATGTAGAGTAAAGTGCGAAGTTCGAAAGTATTAAGCCCGCTGGCAGCAATTTTCAAGTTTGGATTTTTATAGCACCGTAACGGTCTGACCTATGAAAAAAACTGATGGTATTTCTGAATTCCTCGTCCTTTTTTCTATAAAAAATAGATCGAATTTAATGTATCACTTATCACTAGGCACTAGGCTTGGTTCAAATTGAATATGAGTTCAAAGAGGAGTAGGGTAGGTATCGCCAAGCGTACTTTACCTCGAGCGGATTTTTCCCCAGTTAGTAAGCTCGATTGGGTTGATGCATGGTTCGAACAGATCAAAGAAAATATATTTAAAAACATGTTTTAATATTTAATTTTCACTATAGTCATTTTCTTTTTACTCCAGCGCAAGAACACCACCCATTGCACCATTTCCCACCCTCCACAACTTCAAATAGTCTCTTTAAGCTGATGAGCAATCAGACCTAAAAATAGCCTTAAGCCCATTACCCATTTCCTTCACTACCGGGTAGTAAAAAAGAATAATTCCACACCTCCTGTGTTTGACCTCACCATGAACTTAGCCTTTACAAGGAAAAAGAAATAGTATGTGTCGGAAGTAAAGAAAAAAGGTGCATGCGCAGTAGCAATATAGTAATAATTTGGTAAACATTCAAAAAAGTTTTTGCAATAAAAAGTGAACTGTTCGAACCTCTTGACAAATCGGGGCAGGACGAACTTCGCACTTTACTCGGGTGATTTGATAAACAGATGTATGTATCGTAGGTGTTATAATAAATGAAAAACTGTCATGGAATCCACATATTGATGAAACTATAAAAAATCCAACAAAGCATTAGGGTTTATTAAAAGAAATTTCTATAAATCAAATAAGAACATAAAACTAAAATGTTATTTAACCTTGGTTAGGCCAATAATAGAATATGCATCCACCGTGTGGGACCCCTCAACTCAAGAAAACATTAAGAAACTGGAACAAACACAAAATAGAGCAGTGAGATTCATAACAAACGAATATTCACATTTGACTAGGGTAACACCATTAGTAAAATCACTAAATTTAGAAAGCCTTCAGGACAGAAGACTCAAAAGTAAAGTAGCAATTATACATAAAACACTGAACCATAATCTTCAAATACAAAAACAAAATTTAATAAAATACTCTGAAATACACAAAAATAAAGGCACATTCCTCGTCCCATATGCTAGGACAAATTTGTACAAATACTCCTTCTTCCCTAGTGCTATTAGAGCATGGAATGGGTTGCCTGAGCTAGCCAGAAAAACCAGTGACTTGGCAGAATTTAAGTCATTGGTTAATATGCATGACTAAATGCATGACGCGTAGGACGTAATCATCTTCTTTTTTGAAGTAACGTCTGTATTATATAAGATAAGATAAGATAAGATGTTTTTGGCAACTTACCTTTCTTTCCTCTCTCTTTGAGCTAGGATGTAATGATTTTTAATTCTGAACAAACTTTGGTATTATTTTAAACAAAACAAACAATTGACTTTCACACGTTTTGTTTTTGTTTGTTTTTTTCTCTCCTTTATTTTAAATTTTACAACTTTCATCTGTACCTTACTTTATCTTATTTCATCTATACCTTACTTTATCTTATTTTATCTATACTTTATTTTATCTTATTTTATCTATACTTTATTTTATCTTATTTCATCTATACCTTACTTTGTCTTATTTCATCTATACCTTACTTTATCTTATTTCATCTATACCTTACTTTTTCTTATTTCATCTATACCTTACTTTATCTTATTTCATCTATACCTTCCTTTATCTTATTTCATATGTACCTCACTTTATCTTATTTCATCTATGCCTTACTTTATCTTATTTCGTCTATACCCTACTTTATCTTATTTCATCTATACCTTACTTTATCTTATTTCATCTGTACCTTACTTTATCTTATTTTATCTATACTTTATTTTATCTTATTTTATCTATACTTTATTTTATCTTATTTCATCTATACCTTACTTTATCTTATTTCATCTATACCTTACTTTATCTTATTTCATCTGTACCTTACTTTATCTTATTTTATCTATACTTTATTTTATCTTTTTTCATCTATATCTTACTTTATCTTAATTCATCTATGCCTTACATTATCTTATTCATCTATACTTTATTTTATCTTAATTCATCTATACCTTACTTTATCTTATTTCATCTATAACTTACTTTATCTTATTTCATCTATACCTTACTTTATCTTATTTCATCTATACCTTACTTTATCTTATTTCATCTATAACTTACTTTATCTTATTTCATCTATACCTTACTTTATCTTATTTCATCTATACCTTACTTTATCTTATTTCATCTGTACCTTACTTTATCTTATTTTATCTATACTTTATTTCATCTTATTTTATCTATACTTTATTTTATCTTATTTCATCTATACCTTACTTTATCTTATTTCATCTATACCTTACTTTATCTTATTTCATCTGTACCTTACTTTATCTTATTTTATCTATACTTTATTTTATCTTTTTTCATCTATATCTTACTTTATCTTAATTCATCTATGCCTTACATTATCTTATTCATCTATACTTTATTTTATCTTAATTCATCTATACCTTACTTTATCTTATTTCATCTATAACTTACTTTATCTTATTTCATCCGTACCTTAGTTTATCTTATTTTATCTATACCTTACTTTAACTTTTTTTTATCTATACTTTATTTTATCTTATTTCATCTATACCTTATTTTATTTTATTTCATTTGTACCTTACTTTATCTTATTTTATCTATACCTTACTTTATCTAATTTCATCTATACCTTACTTTATCTTATTTTATCTATACTTTATTTTATCTTATTTCATCTATACCTTACTTTATCTTATTTTATCTATACCTTACTTTATCTTATTTCATCTATACTTTATTTTATCTTATTTCATCTATACCTTACTTTATCTTATTTCATCTGTACCTTAGTTTATCTTATTTTATCTATACCTTACTTTAACTTAATTTATCTATACTTTATTTTATCTTATTTCATCTATACCTTACTTTATCTTATTTCATCTATACCTTACTTTATCTTATTTCATCTATGCCTTACTTTATCTTATTTCGTCTATACCTTACTTTATCTTCTTTTATCTATACTTTACTTTATCTTATTTTATCTATACTTTACTTTATCTTATTTTATCTATACTTTATTTTATCTTATTTCATCTATACCTTACTTTATCTTATTTCATCTATACCTTACTTTATCTTATTTCATCTATACTTTACTTTATCTTATTTCATCTATACCTTACTTTATCTTATTTTATCTGTACCTTACTGTATCTTATTTTATCTATACTTTATTTTATCTTATTTTATCTATACTTTATTTTATCTTATTTCATCTATACCTTACTTTATCTTATTTCATCTATACCTTACTTTATCTTATTTCATCTATACCTTACTTTATCTTATTTCATCTATATCTTACTTTATCTTATTTCATCTATACCTTACTTTATCTTATTTCATCTATCCCTTACTTTATCTTATTTCATCTATACCTTACTTTATCTTATTTCATCTATACCTTACTTTATCTTATTTCATCTGTACCTTACTTTATCTTATTTCATTTATACCTTACTTTATCTTATTTCATCTATACCTTACTTTATCTTATTTCATCTGTACCTTACTTTATCTTATTTCATCTATACCTTACTTCATCTTATTTCATGTATACCTTACTTTATCTTATTTCATCTATACCTTACTTTATCTTATTTCATCTATACCTTACTTTATCTTATTTCATCTGTACCTTACTTTATCTTATTTTATCTATACCTTACTTTAACTTTTTTTTATCTATACTTTATTTTATCTTATTTCATCTATACCTTATTTTATTTTATTTCATTTGTACCTTACTTTATCTTATTTTATTTATACCTTACTTTATCTAATTTCATCTATACCTTACTTTATCTTATTTTATCTATACTTCATTTTATCTTATTTCATCTATACCTTACTTTATCTTAATTCATCTATGCCTTACATTATCTTATTCATCTATACTTTATTTTATCTTAATTCATCTATACCTTACTTTATCTTATTTCATCTATAACTTACTTTATCTTATTTCATCCGTACCTTACTTTATCTTATTTCATGTATACCTTACTTTAACTTTTTTTTATCTATACTTTATTTTATCTTATTTCATCTATACCTTATTTTATTTTATTTCATTTGTACCTTACTTTATCTTATTTTATCTATACCTTACTTTATCTAATTTCATCTATACCTTACTTTATCTTATTTTATCTATACTTTATTTTATCTTATTTCATCTATACCTTACTTTATCTTATTTTATCTATACCTTACTTTATCTTATTTCATCTATACTTTATTTTATCTTATTTCATCTATACCTTACTTTATCTTATTTCATCTGTACCTTAGTTTATCTTATTTTATCTATACCTTACTTTAACTTAATTTATCTATACTTTATTTTATCTTATTTCATCTATACCTTACTTTATCTTATTTTATTTATACCTTACTTTATCTTATTTCATGTATACCTTACTTTATCTTATTTCATCTATACCTTACTTTATCTTATTTCATCTATACCTTACTTTATCTTAATTCATCTATACCTTACCTTATCTTATTTCATCTATCCCTTACTTTATCTTATTTCATCTATACCTTACTTTATCTTATTTCATCTAGACCTTACTTTATTTTATTTTATCTATATCTTACTTTATCTTATTTCATCTATACCTTACTTTATCTTATTTCATCTGTACCTTACTTTATCTTATTTCATTTATACCTTACTTTATCTTATTTCATCTATACCTTACTTTATCTTATTTCATCTGTACCTTACTTTATCTTATTTCATTTATACTTTACTTTATCTTATTTCATGTATACCTTACTTTATCTTATTTGATCTATACCTTACTTTATCTTATTTCATTTATACCTTACTTTATCTTATTTCATCTGTACCTTACTTTATCTTATTTTATCTATACTTTATTTTATCTTTTTTCATCTATATCTTACTTTATCTTAATTCATCTATGCCTTACATTATCTTATTCATCTATACTTTATTTTATCTTAATTCATCTATACCTTACTTTATCTTATTTCATCTATAACTTACTTTATCTTATTTTATCTATACCTTACTTTATCTAATTTCATCTATACCTTACTTTATCTTATTTTATCTATACTTTATTTTATCTTATTTCATCTATACCTTACTTTATCTTATTTTATCTATACCTTACTTTATCTTATTTCATCTATACTTTATTTTATCTTATTTCATCTATACCTTACTTTATCTTATTTCATCTGTACCTTAGTTTATCTTATTTTATCTATACCTTACTTTATCTTATTTCATCTATACTTTATTTTATCTTATTTCATCTATACCTTACTTTATCTTATTTCATCTGTACCTTAGTTTATCTTATTTCATCTATACCTTACTTTATCTTATTTCATGTATACCTTACTTTATCTTATTTCATCTATGCCTTACTTTATCTTATTTCGTCTATACCTTACTTTATTTTCTTTTATCTATACTTTACTTTATCTTATTTTATCTATACTTTATTTTATC
The DNA here is from genome assembly GCA_036873155.1 of Biomphalaria sudanica. Lineage (NCBI taxonomy): Eukaryota > Metazoa > Mollusca > Gastropoda > Planorbidae > Biomphalaria > Biomphalaria sudanica. The sequence goes on along the minus strand of JAZGLO010002219.1, from coordinate 43,985 downwards.
TTATTTCATCTATACCTTACTTTATCTTATTTCATCTATACCTTACTTTATCTTATTTCATCTATACCTTACTTTATCTTATTTCATCTATACCTTACTTTATCTTCTTTTATCTATACTTTACTTTATCTTATTTTATCTATACTTTATTTTATCTTATTTCATCTATACCTTACTTTATCTTATTTCATCTATACCTTACTTTATCTTATTTCATCTATACCTTACTTTATCTTATTTCATTTATACCTTACTTTATCTTATTTTATCTGTACCTTACTGTATCTTATTTTATCTATACTTTATTTTATCTTATTTTATCTATACTTTATTTTATCTTATTTCATCTATACCTTACTTTATCTTATTTCATCTATACCTTACTTTATCTTATTTCATCTATACCTTACTTTATCTTATTTCATCTATACCTTACTTTATCTTATTTTATCTATACCTTACTTTATCTTATTTCATCTATACCTTACTTTATCTTATTTCATCTGTACCTTACTTTATCTTATTTCATTTATACCTTACTTTATCTTATTTCATCTATACCTTACTTTATCTTATTTCATCTGTACCTTACTTTATCTTATTTCATTTATACCTTACTTTATCTTATTTCATGTATACCTTACTTTATCTTATTTCATCTATACCTTACTTTATCTTATTTCATCTATACCTTACTTTATCTTAATTCATCTATACCTTACCTTATCTTATTTCATCTATACCTTACTTTATCTTATTTCATCTATACCTTACTTTATCTTATTTCATCTATATCTTACTTTATCTTATTTTATCTATATCTTACTTTATCTTATTTCATCTATACCTTACTTTATCTTATTTCATCTGTACCTTACTTTATCTTATTTTATCTATATCTTACTTTATCTTATTTCATCTATACCTTACTTTATCTTATTTCATCTGTACCTTACTTTATCTTATTTCATTTATACCTTACATTATCTTATTTCATCTATACCTTACTTTATCTTATTTCATCTATACCTTACTTTATCTTAATTCATCTATACCTTACTTTATCTTATTTCATGTATACCTTACTTTATCTTATTTCATCTATACCTTACTTTATCTTATTTCATCTATACCTTACTTTATCTTATTTCATCTATATCTTACTTTATCTTATTCCTTCCATACATGCTTCATATGGCTATTTTAATATTTTTTTTCACATCACCCAGTTTCTAGAATTCGCATACAGACACACATACATTTTGTTTTTCATGTGACAGACATCAGGTGTCAATTAGACCAACAACAGTCGCACATTAAGGACAAGAAAAATATTATGTACCAAGCTGAGATATTGCCTGGACACTGCAGATAATAGCTCACAGTTCTATTCACTTCCACACACACACACACACGCACAGACACATATATAGAGCCACCCTGATTTCTTTGTCCATGTTTTGAAGTGTTTTCATGTTGAAATCTCTGGTCTGAATACCCCTTCCCCCCCCCCACCACTCCCTTAGTTAACTCAAGCAAAAACTGTCTACTAAAATCAATAATCAATGAACATCGGCCGTTCATTCATTGTCTCTTTCTATCTTTTATGTTTTCTAAATACAAGAACAACGAATAAATTCTTATAGAAAGCCCGAGAAAGTATTTTTTTAAATTGGACTGTAATCAATAACTTTTTTAGATGGAAAATCTTTTTTGCAATTCAGAACAATTTCTAAGAGGCTCAAACCCAGATTTTTTATTCTCCAATTCTAATTCTTAGATTTTGATTCTTTTTTTTTTTTTATAGTTCTAACTGTAAATAGGCCAAAATTATTGTCCAGATGAGGAAGACTTTTCAACCTCAAAGAGATCAATGACAACTTGGCATGGGCTCTAAGTGCGTTCTTATACATCTCGCAGTGAAATGGGCTGTTTTTTTTTTCTGGCACAAGTTCTCAGAATTTAGCTGCCAAAAAATAAATAAAAGTTCGATGAGCCAAACAAAGGTTTATAGAATGATTGATTGGAGTATTCTTACTGTCTTCAGCGTTAATTATTGGGAAACGAAAGCTGACGGGACAGACACCAAAAAAAAAATGTAATCTTCGTTTAACATGTTGGGATACATTTCAAAAGCGCGTCTCTGTGATTCTCTTAGTGGGAATTAGGGGAAATCAGGATCTTAATTTACGTAATGGAGGATTATTAAATCAGCAGGGGAGTTGATGGAGTAATTAAAACTGTTACACTTATGCAGGCGGCATACAAACCTTTTAGGTTTTCTCGAGCACTCTTCCGTAGCTAAAGCGTTTTCTTGGACTTTCTAAAAAATCTGTTTTCAAACACATTGGATAATTATTTTGCTAAATGATTAGAATATTTTTTAACATTTTCTTTTTGTCGTTATATTTGTTTGTCTCTTTCTCTTTTTTTTTTTATTCTCTTTTGTTTCTCTCTTTCTCTGTTTCTTTCTCTTTCTCTCTCCCTTTTTCTATCTCTCTCTCTTCTTACTTTTAAACTGGAACAGACATAAAATAGAGCAGTGAGAATCATAACAAACGAGTATTCACACCTTCAGTAAAATCACTAAATTTAGAAAGCCTTCAGGATAGAAGACTTAAAAGTAAAGTAGCAATTATACATAAAAACACTGAACCATAATCTTCAAATACAAAAACAAAATTTAATAAAATACTCTGAAAGACACAAAGATAAAGGCACATTCTCGTTCCATATGCTAGAATAAATTTGTTGAAATACTCCATCTTCCCTAGTGCTATTAGAGCATGGAATGGGTTGCCTGAGCTAGCTAAGAAAACCATCTTCTTTTTTTAAGTAACGTCTGTATTTTATAAAATAAGATAAGATAGGAAATACACCGCAATCAACGCCAAAGAACTTTACAAAATGAAGCCAATTTTTATGTTGCTTAATTATCTATACTATAAACTGAACAACGTACAACGGTATACAATTACCGAACACTCTACAAGTTAGGTTTGACAAAAGCTTCTAAAAGTACGTAGAAATACCACAGGCCTGTTTCATTTTATAAAGTCAGAGCGTCTATGCGCCCCTTTATCAAGACTGCCTTTGGGAAGAAGTTCTGTTACTACAGTAAAATTAATTAATGTATACTTAGCAAACATGATAATGAACATATACAGACTTCATCTTTAGTATGAGTATGAGTAGATGCGAGCGAAAACTGTCATTTTATTACGTCACATCCTGTCACATGGCTTTCACGACAACAATTAAATACGTAATATAAACATTTGCGTTGGCGTAAAGCTCGTCACACCTTGTCCTGTCTAAAATTTCGACTATGGCAGCGACCATTATTATAGCTTTTATACAGCGCTACTTTCATGCTTATACCATGCTCAGAGCGCTTTGGTCCAATCTCATTTGTGGACCGGTGGGGGGGGGGGGGGTATCTAGGAGTTGGTTTTTCCGTGCTGCCTTTAGGCGCTCAGTAAACACAACTCTGCCCGAGTCGGGTGTCGAACCTTGAGCCCCCTTCTAGGTAGCCAAGCCAAGCCAAGTTCAAGCGCACTTCCTCTCGACAACGCTTCCCACTAAGCAGCTGAATCCACGCTTCACATTTGGGAATAACCGCCACAATACTTTGTAAGTGCCTCCACTCTAGTCTCTAGCTACGGGTCACTGATGACGGCCCATTGTGGACTGAGTCATCAGGCCTTTCTTTCATGCCCACGCCCTGCGAGGAAAAACCAAAGAATACAAACTCATAAAGGAGGCAAAACACTCTACCCTCTAATCGTCTGCTTCTACTAAAAGACGTGTCCACGGAGGTGTCACTTTGAGGCCCCGAGGAGCTGTGATTATCTCAGCGGGCCTGTTACCTAAGATGCTCTCCGATTGAATGCAAAGAAGAAGGGAGTTAGGCCTATCGTAATTCTATGGTTGGGAACTCTGTTATTTGACGTAGTGTCTCAAAGCTCCCATGCAGTTCTAATGACCTTACAGATACGTCTCCCCGCAGCTCTCAGAGCTGGGGACACTGTTGAAAGACGTGTACCACCGACTCATCTAACTCCCCGCAGTGTCGGCATCGGGAATCAAAATTGGGCCGGAACGGGTAACTTGTGAGAGAAATGTTAATAATATTTTCTTTTAACCCTTGAGGAAGTTAAATAACATTTCTTTTCATTGTTTGTTTGTTTTTATAACTCGTGTTTGTTTGTTTGTTTTACTCTCTTTGACTTCTTGTAAATCTGAATCAAACTGCATGTGTGTTTAATGTTGTGAAAGTCTTTCAACAAAGTATACATATATTTTTTTTAACTCTTTCAACGTTCAAATTATATAATATGTATTTGATTTTTGGGAGCCTTCTAGTTACTTATTATAATGTTTTGATTCCACTTTGACACGACATCACCAGACGTGCTGTGAAAGCTGTGGGAGTCTTGATGCCTCTGTTCGGGATTCAGTTCCTTCTCTTCGTCTATCGTCCAGGAGAGCGCTACAGTAGCCTGTCCTTGGCCTTTGAAATGACTTCTAAAATCTGTTCTAGTCTACAGGTAGGTAACTCTTGTATTAGGTGAAACAATGCAATTAATGAAGCGATGTGGTGTCTGACAATGTGTTTCACTACCTAGACCTTCCAGACAGTGTGTGTAGCGACACGATGCATGCTTTTTCTCACTGTTTCGACCCTGACCTAGATATAAATCTGTAACACCATTTCTTGTTTGACTTCGTCTACCATCCGCCCTTCATGTCTCATAATAAACAGCCTCAGTTTGTGTCGATTAGACCAACAACAGTCGGTCTATAAAGACAAGAAAAATATAATTTACAAAGCTGAGATATTGCGTGGACGCTACTCCTAACAACTCATAGTCTACACACTCACACACTGTTATGGAGTGTGTGTGTATGTGTGTGTTTCTATGGTGACGGTGAGAAAACGTAAGCGATTGGTTGTTATGTTGAAAGGAGAGTTTATGTTGAAGGGAGAGTTTATGTTGAAGGGAGAGTTTATGTTGAAAGGAGAGTTTATGTTGAAGGGAGAGTTTATGTTGAAAGGAGAGTTTATGTTGAAGGGAGAGTTTATGTTGAAGGGAGAGTTTATGTTGAAAGGAGAGTTTATGTTGAAGGGAGAGTTTATGTTGAAGGGAGAGTTTATGTTGAAGGGAGAGTTTATGTTGAAGGGAGAGTTTATGTGGAAAGGAGAGTTTATGTTGAAAGGAGAGTTTATGTTGTTGAAACTGTTCGATAGTTAAGTCCACGTCTTATTTTGTATCTTTGACGGTGACACATTGTGACATTTACATTGACATTCAATTTGTTATTATATCATATTAAATATAATACATAAGGCATAATGCAAGATAAGGGCATTGTCGTCTGCGGCCTTAGGTAAAACAGACGACTCCACATTGCCAAAGTGAAAAGTGAGTTTGAATTTTTTTCAAAATGCCATTTTTATATTATTAGTTATTTCATCTCAAGTAATCTATTGTCTATATTGTACTAAACGTTACATATACAATATGGTTTACAAAGACGTTATTCCAGTTGTACAAGTTAGCATATAATACACGGCTACATCGGTTTAGTTTTCTAACCAGCAGTTTGGTGCCACAAGTCAACGACCGTTCACAACACGCACCTTAGATTTCTGGACACTTGAAGAGTTTGAAAACTAATAGAAGGAATATTAATAACAACAATAGATTATAAGTTAAAGATATTTCTTTATAACCAACTGTGTTGTCTATCGTATACTGTTATATGAGAATGGACGAGTGTCCCCCAGCTTCGGTATCTAAAAGGGGGAGGGGACATGTCTAGACAGCGGTTCTCAACCTTTTAAGCTCGGCTTCGCCTTTTTACAATCCCCTACTCTGTCACGACCCCCCCCCCCCCACCCACACAGCAATAGAAGAATAGAAAAAAAAATCCACTTTTTCGATGCGACCCCTTGCAAATCGTCAGTCGGTTGAGAACCCATGGTCTAGACAGTCACACGACTGGTATGGGCGTTATGAGGCATTACGCTGTACGGCCCGTTAACTTGATCAGTATGGGGTAGACTAGTCCTTCCTACTCCATTTCCAGGTCATCTCAGGTATACGAGAATGAGATGCTAGATTGTAAAGGAATAAAACTATTAAAATGTTATATGTTTCATTTATATTTTACTTTATATTTTTAAATATTATATGTATTTTTACATAGGAATCCCTTATTACCCCTTCTTATTACATACTACTTTAAATATTTAAGGGGGGGGGGGGCTTTCCGTCTTCTTTTTTGGGCTCTTTTTTTTCCCCTTTATTAAAACAATGTTCACACTTTACATGCATATTTAGAATGAAATGAATTAAATACAAGTATAAAATGATAAGCTAATACGTTGATTGTAGATTATTGCAACTTGTTCGAGATTAATTAAAATAACTAAATATTGATCCGTCTTGTGAAGATTGATTTCTGGTCTTGGTTGTCTGACCATTTTATTTACATGTGGCTTTTGTAAATGCAATGTAATTAGCCTAATAGTTTAAGTTTTTCTTTTCAGTTAATCTTGACGCGTTTTTTTTTTTCGGCTTAAGTAAATAACCAATTACCTTTAATTTGATGTATACAATAAATACATTTAAAATGTTACTAGTTGAAAAAATTGGGTCCTATTTGTTAGTCTCCTTCAGTCATAGTGCGACTATGGTTCATCTCGAAAACTTTTCGGTGTCACTGTGGAGCCCTTTTTCGGAGAGACACTCCCGTCCACATATATCGCTGGTTAAGGTGGCTATCGCTTTGGTGGTAGAGGAGCTAGCCATTTTTTCATATGGCACGCTTTTCTTCCAGAGCTAAAGCCCATGTTTTTTTCACTTTCCATAGCTTTCTTGGTCACCGTTTCTCTTCGTTTAGTGCAGTGTAGGGCTATGTCTTCGCAATGGTCTGTGGGTTCTATTAAATGTCATATTACATAAGTATCTAACATAGACAGATACATATTCAATCTTCTTATAACAATATTTTTTTCCTTGTGAAATTCTAAGGTAAGGGATAGATGTCCTTTATCGTCAAGGTCTACAGGAGTCTTGTAGAGTCTATGACGATCCCTGGCCGACAAAAGATTGTTGGCGCTTTGGTACGATGGTTGGGACTCTTTGTATAAGGGACGTGAGCTCCACAGAGCAATGAGTAGACCAGACAGGAAGGATGCGTGGTGGCAACTTAATCGTGCGGAACAGGCCGTCCTAGCCCAGTCGGTCACTGTCCAATTGCTGCTTACTTTGGACGGTTTTGAGAAAACTAGGACACACGGTGTCGCCACTTCATCGTGGACGCTGAGACAATAGACCACATTCTTTACGAATGTCGCGTTCTGCCTGAAAGACGATCGGGACAAGGATTTAAGAGAGAGAGAAAACTGGTTCCTGTGCGGCATTAGAACTGTCCTTGTACGGGGACAAGGCGACCTTAAAACTCATGCCCGCTTCCTTTCCCTTGCACTATGGGAGTAATTTAAAGCATGGTTCGCTACCAATGGGGGTTTCTGATTCGGTAGAGTTTATACGGAGGATGAAACTATTCTGCAGTAGACAGCTTAAGGCGGACTGTGCCCTGGGTATGCCCTGTGGAGTCGTCACATCCTGGATCCAGGCCCCTTCACGATATCACATTCACCAGATCCAGAGAAAAACTTCATGATGGGTTTATATAAAGTACAGGATTCCAGCTACCCGTCGCCTCAGCTTGGCGCCTCCGTGGAATCGTCTAGTAGAGGAACTAGATAGGCCAAGTACGAATAGTGAACCAGGTCTTGCAGGATACCCTGGGTGAGCTTTTTTTTTTTTATATCTCACTCGGGGTGGGGATGGAACAAATAGCAGTACCCCAGTTCAACAAGTCATTCCACAATGGGGGCCATCGTCAATGTCTCATCAGCTGGAATGGTGGTCCCTGCACGGAACAGTGGCGATTACAGTATAGAGATATGAGACAAGCTCCCCATTGTAAGCGCTGCTCTGGGCCACTTGTAGCAAGTGGACCCAGGACCAGGAGAGGTGCGCTGTGTAGGTGGTACGGTCTGCTTTCTAAGCCCAGTCATTATGGCCGCTACTACTGGGAGCCCTAAGACAGGACTTGGGTAAGGAGCCTCACGTCGAAGCCTGTTCGTTGGATAAAACTCTTTCTAACGATCAATGGTAAATTGGAGCCAACTGTGCAAATGTCTTATTTAACTTCACAGAAGGGAGAGTTTATGTTTTTAGGGAGAGTTTATGTTGAAGAAAGAGATTATGTTGAAGGGAGGGTTTATGCTGAAGGGAGAGTTTATGTTGAAGGGAGAGTTTATGCTGAAAGGAGAGTTTATGCTGAAAGGAGAGTTTATGTTGAAGGGAGAGTTTATGCTGAAAGGAGAGTTTATGTTGTTGAAACTGTTCGATAGTTACGTCCACGTCTTATTTTGTATCTTTTACGGTGACACATTGTGACATTTACATTGACATTCAATTTGTTATTATATCATATTAAATATAATACATAAGGCATAATGCAAGATTTCTTATACTCTGCCATGCAATGCTAACTAAACTAACCTATATCCTGCTCTTTCCCTAGGGAGCATTCATTGCTATAGTGTTCTGCTATATGAATAAAGAGGTACGTATAATGATATACACTACACCATACAATCTCCTTTTTTTTTTAGATTACTAGAAAATTTCCTATTAGTTTTTTTTAACCTTTTGAATTAATTTTTGAAATGATTAATTGTTGCAATAAAACACCTCCTACATAAGGCTTGATTCTAGTAGTGTACGGAAGGGGTGATAATAATTCCCTTTACGTGTATAAATAGACTGTTTATAGGTAAGAAGGGAGACAATTACAGTATTATTTTTCGATCTTATCAATGTTTCATTTAGATCTGAAGATTTCTTAGAACTTATCGGGGTTTTTATTTTGTGTTTTTTGTTTCTTTGTGTTGTAAATTGGTCAGTACCAATCGCTTGATTTCATTGAAAAGGGTACTATACATAAACATACGTTCAGCATCAATAGATTGCACGCACGTAAGGACAGTATCTGATTCTTTTATAGAGTCTCTCTCTCACTCTCTCTCTCTCTCTCACTCCAACTGTACAATACAGTTGTCACTCTCTCCCTGCCTCTATTTTCTTTTTCTCTCTTTGTTTCCCCTATTTCTCTTTCTTCTACCCCCTCCTCTATTTATCTCTCCCCTCCTCTATATATCTCTCCCCTCCTCTATTTATCTCTCCCTGTCTCTTTATTATTTTGGAGCAAACAATTTCTGTATTACGCATTCAACATGCTTATGTTCTCAGCGTTTCTTTCTCTAGACGTTCAAACTAATCTCCCGGCGCCCCTTCCGTATTTAAAATGTCAAAAAGTCGGAATCTGTTTCATCAAAACAAGAAACAAAAACAACGTAAACATTGAAAAGTGCGCCACCTGGACGCTGGGGTCCACGCGCGTCGAGCCTAGCTCTCGCCATGCGAAAGGGAGATTAGCCCGGGTGTCACATCCAATCCGGTCACGATCTTTCCTTAAATACATTTCATGTCAAACTGAAAGATGAGGAAAAAAAAAAAGAAAGAGAACTCTCTTGCGGCGATGATAACACACTTCTTGACAGAAGAGCTCCACACATAAAAATACATAATTTAAAAAAAATGTCAAGGTTATGCAAAGATTTTTTTTTAATATGAAGGGGGATGAGTTCCGTCAGATTTGTTAAGGATATCTGGATATAATACTAAATTAATTTTGTTAAATATTTATTTTAGAAAAATCTTGTATCTATAGAATTAAAACCACATCAGATTAGAGTTATGGCTGTCTTAGATGACACTTATAATTCATAATCAACCCTATTGACTGTTTTAAGATTTCGACGACGATTCTCCTTTCTCTCCCCCCCCCCCCCCCCAGGCTTTTATTCCGAATAAAAAATTTTTTTCATGATTATGGCACTGTAAATTACATTTTTTGAAAGATACTCATCAATTTTTTTCCCTTCTGCATACAACTGCAGAAATCATGAATGTCTGAACTCATTATATATATATATATATATATATATATATATATATATATATATATATATATATATATATATATATATATATATATATATATAAAATAAAGTAAATATATATATATATATCCTTGCTTCTGTGTTAAATTAACTTAGCTTAGAAAAACGTTCCTTTCTATTGAGTCAAATCATTTGTCCTAAACTCTTCTACCGAGATGCTAATTTAAAATTTGCTGACATCAAACCTGACTTTTTGGATAGAAATCAAATGAATTGGTCACTTCTTCAGAAAAAAAAAGTTTAGCACTCGAAAAAAAATAGTTTTAAGATACATTTCGTTAGAGGCAATGGCTTAAAACGGTTGATGAATTAATGCAATGTCGGAATTTGACAACTGGTAGGCTTTATGCATATAAAAAGCTGGTTAGTAAACAAATTACAAAGAGAACGAGAGAGAAAGAGAGAGAGGAAAAGAGGGAAAGAGAGAGAGAGAGAGAGAGAAGATAGAGAAAGATAGAAAAAGAGAGAGAAGGAGAGAGAGAAGGAGAGAGAGAAAGAAAGAAGTCGTTACAGACTAGACCAGTGATAAACTTTAAAAAATATCTTATATTGCGCATCTTGGATGCTTATGGTATGCTCAGTGCTCTACGGTCCAATCTACTTTAAAAGTTGACCAGTGGTGGTTGGGGTATCTATGAGAAGGTTTTCATGCTGCCTTTAGATGTTCAACAAACACATCTCTAATTCAGTCACAAAAAGCACTGGCCCTTGATTTCCAATATCATTTCGGTCCAACACCAAGTCGTGTTTATGCCATCTCCTATTTAGCTCGAGCCGTGCTGTCTTTATGGTCCCTTAAGCTTTGTCTAATTCATTCTCTAATTTTGCTATAACCCAGACTACTATCACATTGGATAACTTGTTATGCTCCAATCAAGAGTTATAACACATGCCAGTCCGCACAGATTTTCAGACGCTCTTGAAATAACTGGATATCGCTTTAGTTAATCGTGTAAACGTTTATTTACAGAGAAAATGGTCATCGAGTCTTCTACTCAAAGAGTCTCTATTCTGCCCTAACCTTAAATCCGGCCCTGATGCGATAGTTTACAATCAAAGCAAAAGATCCTGCCTGCTAACCTTTGTCTGAATAGATCCGATGTGAATTAATTTTATAAACTAAACGGTTTGCTTTTAGAAAACCAAAAGTAGCCGTTGCACCTAAACTTTTCAAGCCGCATCGGACGGTGAAATAATATTTTCATTTCTTTTCAAGTTTTCGAGATCTGTGTGTGACAGACGGACATTTTGCACAAACGTAATAGCGGCTTTTCCTCTTACGTGAGCCGCTAAAAAGCGCTATCTAAAGGTTCAGGATTTTAGCCTCTGATTGCTGTAAACGAAGACACGAGGCTTACGTTACTCCTCTTATTGCTTTCATCATCCTATGATGCAGTATTTTTAAAAGCTTTTATCAACTGACTGTCTGTTTGGGTGGAATCTTGTTCACGTTCTTTCTCTGACTTCCCATTCCAGGATCAAGTTAAAGCTTTGGACATCTAGTTATTGCCAATGACAATTAGTTTTGTGTAATCATTAAATTGTATTTCATATAAATACAGTAGGGACTACTAAGGTTAGGGAAGATAGGCCTTATGCAGAGAAGCTGGTCATGTGCTAACATTTTTAAACAATAGACTACAAGCATTCTATTTTAATAGGTACTTGGATAGCTCAGTGGCTAACAAGTCAACCTTCGTAAAGGCTCGAGTGTATTTTCTCAAAAATTGTTTTTAAAAGGCAGCACGGAAAACTTCTCCTAGATAAAGCCCCTAGCCCACCCAACTGGTCTACGAAAATGATTGGACCATAGTGCACTGAGCATGCTATAAGTATGAAAGTTTCCTTAAACAAAAACAGTAAAAACTTTCTAATCGTAAAAATTTATTCCTATAAGTCTATAGTCTTAACCTACTAAAAATAAATTACATGTAATTTCACTCCTTATAAGCTTTGTATTTGTAAAAGTATATGTTATATATTTTACTTTTTCTTGTTAAAATCTGTTCATTATTCATGCAAACAAAAAAATATAACAATCTTGGTTTTATTAAGTATTTATAGAACATTAATATGAGTTTAATTTCTTCGAGATCAACTTTACTTTGTTAATTTCTTACGTAGTTCTTTCTTTTTTTATGATCTAGAGTTATCGTCTCTGATTTCTGAATTTCTTTTTTTTCTTTCAGGTACGCGGCTACTTGAAGGCGTCTTTCACCAGGATTGTAGGACGTACCAGACTGGGTCACGATTTTGCATCCAGGTCACTCACGCTGACCACTCAGTACCCCTCGGAGGTCACCAGGACCAGGTCTGTGTGTGACCCGGAGGCCTCGTCTCAGATGATCCCCCTCAAGCCCGTCTACACGGGCAACAGCAAAGGCGGCAACTGCCACGCTACGAACGGGGACGTCCGTCACGCTGGATGCGGGGACGAGCTGGAGGACGATCGTCTGCTGGACTCGGCTCGAACATTGACGTGATCTACTTCTCTCCCCCTTTAGAATAAATTAGGTCAAGGTCGTGGCATTACACACGGTTAGAATGACACGTTTTTTGGAAACCCCGATCCGTTGACAAAACACTATTATATAACTGTCAATTCATGGCCAACACTACGGTAGGTGAAGACAGACAACTGCGATGCTGCATCTCAAGACATATCCGTTCATTAAATGTTGTTGTTTTTTTTTCTTGCATGTACTTTTTTTTCTCGCGCACTCCTATCAATAGAAAGAGCCGAACGTCATCAAAATGAAATCCTTACGCCATTGATGTCAACATGCTAACTTTTCATAACCTCTTTGTTATTTATGTGTATGTTTCTGTTTTGTTGTCTTAATATGAGAAAAGAGTCATTGTAATCACAACAAATTTCCGTAAGGATCAATAAAGCAGTCTTAGTCTTAGTCGTAGTCTTAGGCTTTTCCACTTTTTAAAAAGGATATTCAAGTTTGGGGATTTACTTTTTTTTTTAAATGTAGTTTTTATGTTGCAACAAAAACCTTGTAAAATCAGTTCATCTAAACATGAAATTTGTTTTATATTGTCACATAACAATATCGAGATTAATTATTTTTCTTATTTAAGTAAAACGTTCATCCCCCTTATTGTGTGTGAAATGTTAACAAAATGAATGTTCAATATGTGTCCATATGAACTTTTTCGGAAAGCTTATTCATTGGGCCTACAATACTAGTAATCAGACATCTAAGCTCGCTTGCTCCTTTCATGAATCTGGCGCCCCAGATTTTTCAATCATTAATTAACTACAATTTTTTTTATCATTAATAATTGCAGACATTTTGTAGACCGGAAAATCTTTTCCATATTGGAGACGTTCTCTAATGGCGGATCATTATAACTAGCTAGCTGTTTGGTGTTTCCGGTGTTCAGAAAATAGGACGTGTTGATTGGCTATGTAAATAAGAACGTGTGCAAAACATCGTATGCACCTTTTAGCACTGTACAATCACATTTTAATTCTCTTAAAGCACAAAAAAATTTTTTTTATAATTTAGCAGGAAGCGTTGATATTTTAAAATTGCGTCCTTGACATTATTTAGAATCGAACTTTTCTTAATAGTCTTCATTTGCAAATGAAACAATCGCTAAAATGTCATATTAATGAGATTTTGCTTCTGAGTTTCATGCCAGTATTTATTTTTGCGCCAATTTGTATCAGCGCCATTAGCATCAATCGAGACAATGTACTGGATTTGTATTACCACGAGAGATGTATGAACACATAACACTAGTTGGGGACGCGGTGGCTGACTGGTAAGGCGCTTGGCTTCCGAACTAAGAAGTCTGTTCGAATCTTGAAGAAGACTGATATTTTGTAATGTCAGGATTTTTAGGGTGCCCCTGAATTCAGGCAACTCTAATGGTTACTTGGCATTAGTTTTGTTGAAAATTAAAGACGGTTGGTCGTTGTGCTGGCCACATGGCACCCTCGGCCTCGTTAACCTTCGAGCAAATGAACAGATTACCTTTACTTATAGATCTCTAGGTCTAAATAGTTTACCTTTATCTTTACATTTCATAGAGATGTGGTACCTTCTGTGGCGAAGGCTAACAGTCAGTTTCCTCCAAGCGTCTCGGTTCTGGGTGAGTCTCTTTAACTGTCCCTGGGTCCTTCCCAACTGCTCGGCCGCTTCTTCCAAATCGCGGCGCCATTATTCCTGGGCCGCCCCTTCTTCCTATTTCCTTGGAGGTTCCAGGTTTGGGTTTACCTTGATATGTTGGATGCAGGCTTGCGAAGGTGCGACCTATCATCTCCAGTGTTACTGAAGGATATCTACTTAAATGGAGTTTACCTTTACATACCTTTATAATACTAGCACAGTTTTCACTTCAATGTTTTTGAAGAAAATAGATGAGCATCTCAGACCTGCGTTATGTTTGGGGTTTGGGTAATAATAATGATAATCACTTAAAACAAAATTTCATTCAATAAATCTGATTTCATTTAATTAGCCACTTGAAAATACTGTATGGAATTAATTACCTCAATTTTCACAGAAATAAAAAAAAATCTCATTAGCTAAACCAAAACCAATCATAATATAAAGCTCTTAAAATACATTACTCGATAATTACATTGGATCACATTGACCGTACATAATATAATAATATGTCATACCCTTAAAAACTAAAATGAGATGGATGCCTGGTCGTGCGGTTTGCGCGCTGGACTGTCGATCAGATTTATCGATGGTCCAGGGTTCATACCCTGCCCGCTCCCATCCCCCGTCGTCCTGCGGGAGGTTTGCACTAGGAAGTAAACTATCTTCGACTCTGAAGGAACATCCGAAACATGTAAAGCAAACAAAACAAAAGCATAAGCTACATAAAGGATATAATTGAAAATAAATCAAGATTTAAAAAAAAAAAAAACGAATAAATAGCAGAGTTCGTCGTTGAGAAGCCAGTTGATTCAACAGAAGAAAAAAAATGTTAAGGTGTAGTAATGTCAAACCCACCGTAGATGGCTATAGAACAGGGGACACTACCGCATGGATAAAAGATGAAGAGAGATAAAAGAATTCTGTTTTTATAAAATTCCAACATATGTGATGGGTTTCTGTCCCTTGAATTGTTCAGTGGTAGGTCAGGGGATTCTAATAGGACAATACAGACAAATAATGTATACAAAACAGTTTACCTACGAATCAAGACCTATAGAAGGCCTGAAACTAACCTGTGATGTCACACCCTGTGGTCAGTTTAGACCTAGACCTATAGCTCGTTACCACGTCACAATTTTTTATAGTCAGAACTATTTGGGAGGAGTATTCCTTCCTGTCGTGAACCCAGCCGGGGTTCAACTGAGATTAGAAACATTAACTATCATTCGTTCTTTGCTTTTAAATTCAATTTGAATATATTACATGTCAGTTGAAACAAATGATATGTTGTCACACAATCATTATGTGTCTGTATAATTATATATTAGCCAACTAAACATTTGTATACATGTAAATATTTTGTGTATCAAAACTATGTAAAGCTCTTGCTACTAATATGTTGTGTGATTACGTGTGTGTGGATGTTATAAACTTGTATATCAGTACTTACAACATTTATTGGATAACAAATATTCTAACGTATCAGTCAAGTGTTTTTATAATGTTACACATTTTTATATGTAAATATATTCTATTGTATTTTTAAAAAGTCCCAGCAGATTTAGCTAAAAAAAAAATAACACAAAACAACCAGCTATTGATCTTGGGGGCAGCCATTGACTCTGAGACAGAAGAAACCATATAAGCAATCTGTCTATTCTACTATCTGTAGAATATATCAGTTCTAAAAATGTAAATAGGCCGTGAGGCGCCACTAGGGGACAATTCAGTCTATGTTGACAGACATCATTTTACATAGCTATTTCTCTTATTACAGCCTGAGAGCGCTAAGAGAATTCCTTCGCGATCACATCATGAGACATAAAGAACACATTTCAAAGTTCTCCAGGGGTACACTTTTATTTTTAACTACGATTGATAGCCCATCTGTGGTGTAGGGGGTGGCATGATAGAGGCGCCCAATGGTATCGTTATTGCTTCGGTTAACATTGTAGGAGAGATAGACCAAAACGTAGGAGAGATAGACCAAAACGTAGGAGAGATAGACCAAAACGTAGGAGAGATAGACCAAAACGTAGGAGAGATAGACCAAAACGTAGGAGAGATAGACCAAAACGTAGGAGAGCTATAAACGTCTCATCACTTCATAAACTTTATTTCATGTCGTGTAAATGCAATGAGATCAACGCTACATTAACACTGTCTTGTTCGATTCAGTTAGGTAACAGAGTCGCCGTTGAATTGGCCATTACAAACATTTAGTTTGGTAAACAGAGACTGTGGAATGAGTAATATTTTCTTATCTTATCTTATCTTATTAAATACAGACGTTACTAAAAAAAATAATATTAGGTCCTACGAGTCATGCATCTAGTCATGTATGTTAACCAATGACTTAAAGTTATTTCTTTGGCTGGCTCAGGCAACCCATTCCATGCTCTAATAGCAATAGTGTTTTGTATAATGAATTTGGTGGCTGAGTGGTACAGCGCTTGGCTTTCCAACCGAAATTACTCTGGTCCGAATCTCGGTTTAGACAGGTTTTTTTTTTTTAATTCGTGATTTGTAGGACGCCCCTGTGTAATAGGTATCTGACATTATTTGGGAAAAGTAATGGCGTTGTAATGTCAACCTCGCTGTCTGCCATAGAAACAGATAACCCTTATATCATCCGCCCCTTCAATCAAAGGGTCAAGAAGGCGTACTGTGTGTGTGTTTTTTTACTATAGTTAGACTTAGATATTTACTAATAAAAACATATTGACCAGAAAAATACAAAGCACCTAAAACCTATTATAGAACAAAAACTATATGGAGAACTGCCTGACCTGAATTCATTATCTATATACCCATCCTATTGCGGATTTACTTCCGAAAAGGCAAATCAAGCACTAAACAGGTTTCAGTCCTGCGAAACATCGCCGAGCAAAGCCTGGAATACCAACCGGGGATGTTGATCAATTTTGTAGATTAAAAAAAACAGTTTGATAGCGTCCATCGATATCACTCTGGAAAATAGTAAGAGAAATTGCATCTCGCAACACTTTGTCCAGATTCAGCGACATGTCTAAAGCAAATCCAGTTGTTGAGTCACAGCAGACGCTAGAACTCTTCAACATCGGGACGGATATGAGATTAGGGTGTATCTTATCCCCATCGACGCTGTCATACAATACATTCATCAGGCTGCATTTGGGTTCTCATGGCGTAAACCAAACCGAGTTGGATTTTGCAGACGACATAGCCTTACTTTGAAATACAATTAATTGTATAAACGAGATGACGAATAAACATGCCCTCAAAGTTATGCATATTGCGTGCAAGTTACCATGTACCCCCATCAACATTAGTCATACAGATTATAAACAAATAGAAAAGTTAACCCATTTAGGCAGTGTTATCTCTTGCGATGGAGATGAAAATCAAGGTGTTGCTTCTCGGATTGCAAAGCAGGAGCCGTCTTTAAAAAATTACGGCCTATCTGAAGAAACAAATCATAATATTACAAATAGAGACATCTTTTGCCGCACAGGCATTCGCCGTCTAAGGGAAGTGGCGACTAAACGTTGATTGACATTTGTGAGACATATGATTAAACAAGACAAAACACGCTTACCAAAGTCAGCCTTCACAGAAAAGCCGAAAAGAGGAACGCAAAAACATGACCGTCCAAGTATAACATGGCGTCACACCTTTTTAGAAGTCCTGAATTTCGTGGACAACTTCTGGGAAGTGGTTGTAAAAGTCGTCTTGAACTGATTTCTGTGGAGAGAGCTTGCAGCCCTATGCGTCGAATGGTACACGAGGGGTTAAAGTCTATGTGTTTCTTAACATCTTACATTAAAAATGCTACGTTGGCCACTCAACTGGTCGGATAAGATGTTTGTGGTAGCACCTTTAGTTCAGAGTTGTCCGGGGCGCCAATCTTTTTTATACATTTATGAGTTTCAGAAACTCTTTCTCCTGGCGTCTACAAAGCATTTTTTCTCATACTAGGAAGATACCAAGTTAAATAGAATTAAATTAAGAATGTTTGGGACATGATGGCACTACAATGTAAGAAACATTCGAGGAAGTAATTTATTTATTTTTTTTCAAAATTTAGCATTTTGGAAAAGTGTCACCCGGTGCGGCCCGCACCCCCCTGGACGCCCATAGTGACGCCACTGCATCAGAATGTATTTGGTTCATACGCTTAAACGACGTACAATTATTGCACTATGATCACTTCAGAAACACGTGGACCTACTCCATACCAATGGGGTACCTGAATCTACCAGGAAAACCTGTGACTTAGAGTCTCAGGCTCTCATTAACATGAACGACTAGACTGGCACGTGGATGAACGTCATTCTATTCTCGTATTGAATGAACGTCTGTGGCTTATAAGATAAGATGGGAAGATAAGAAATCTTGAAATGGCAAGCCTCTGGCTTCTCATGTCCCTCATCACCAACCCACTTCCCCTCCCTTCACAGCCTACATTATCTTCATTTTCTACTATTCTCACTTCTCTCCCTTTCTCCAAACACACTCTGTATAATATAGGTGCATAGCAACTTGAATATTTAATTAATTGATGAAAGGAAAGTTGTCTAATACATGCATTTCCTTAGTCCCCTTACATTCCTCTATATCAGGGGTGGGCAAATTACGGAACGCGGGCCACATGCGGCCCGCCGAGGTGTTTTATGCGGTCCGCCGACACCTACAGAAATCGGGTGTGCCCACAGTATATAGATATAAAAATGCAAATATTAAAAAAAAAATTCTATATAAATTATTGAAACTGTCTTGTTATAAAATGCTTACAGTAAACGAAGATTATGCTTATTGGCTATACATAAATACACACAATGTCTTAGTGTTGGGTAGGCTGTAACAACTAATAAAGCTCGATTTTTGACTGAGAACCATAAACTTGAAACATGAAAGTTGGCACAAAGCTGCATATATAATTAAACATTGTACCATTTATACACTCTCAATAATTGAATTTACCAGAGCTAGGGAAGTTAACCACAGTAGTTCTGATTCATTAATAAATAATCCAATGTATCCACTTGCTGAGCATTAGCAAAGCAAAAGAGAAGAATATAAAATCTCAAGGATGAAATTGTTATGTTACTTGAAGGACATTGACATGTGACTTTGTTACCAATATTTCTAATGAAGAGTGGAAGACAAAATATCATGTATTTTATAATTACCATTGCGATTGATTGTTTACATATGAAATGCAAATGCATGTTAAATCTTTTCAAACAAGGCTTTCCCATTTCTACAGGCAAGCTAAAAAATTAGTTTTTTGTCATTTTCCTTTGCTGAAATGTGAAACTATCTTTAGTGAAATGATTAAAAGTACAACATTTATTAAGAGAAGCCGATTCAGCTCCAGAGGACATAACTCAAAGCAAAGAGAAGCTCCAGTCAGCACTACCACGGGAGTTTTATGGGTGCCAGAAGCTGCATTTCCACACTTAAAAAACATTTGCTGCTGTTCACACTATTTGGGTACACATACATCAGTTCTTCTTCTTCGTTCTCATTTTACATGTTGGAGGGTTCAGATCAGTAATCCTATATCTGAGATGAACCGTGTAGTGGCTTCCAGATCAGGCAGCTCTCCGAATAGTCTTTGTAGAGTCCCGTTCGGGTCACTTGATTTAGTATGCACCATTGAAGGACATGGTCAGCATTCTCTGGTGATGCTCCACAAGGGAAGGCTTTGCTCGTCCCGACATTTTACTTCCGGAACATAAATTGTCTCATTCAGTGAGACATTCTACACAGCAAGCTTATCTTTCTAAGATATATATATATAATTTTATATATATATATTATATATGCTGCCCGCCATTACCAAACTTTTTTTTAATGCGGCCCTCGATACAAAATGTTGCCCACCCCTGCTCTAGATGAAAATGTTGCATTAGCAACATAGAATGCCAAGTTTACATTGTAATCTACGATGCGAATCTATTTCTCTTTCTACCTTTATATGATGTTAGGTTTTTATTTTTAATTATTATTTACTATGTTTACAAAAGATGACTGGTCACAGTGGTCAAGCATGCAGTAAACTAGACACATGCACAATATAAATAGTTATAAAATGTCATCAAATAGCATGGTTCTTATACAAGGTCTAGTTCAGGCATGTCACTCATTAAGGCTCTAATTTGTTATTTTTTAAGCAAGGAAGCCGACAAGACGAAAATCTGTATATGACACGGACAAAGGGAGACAATTCATTTTATTTTTGTATCGTTTACGCAGTTATTGTTCCTAGAAAATGTTATTTTGAAAACAAGACACTCTAATGCAGCGGTTCTCAACCTTTTCAGCTCGGCGACCCCTTATTAAAATCCCCCACTTTGCCGCGAACCCCCCCCCAACACACACACACATAGCAATAGAAGAATAGACAAAAATAATCAGTATTTTCGATGGTCTTAGGCGACCCCTGGCAAATGGTCAATCGACCCCCAAGGGGGTCGCGACCCACAGGTTTAGAACCCCTGCTCTAATGAATGATATGATGCAATCACACATTTTTTAGATGGCTAATTAACATAAAACTAAATAATATATTTCTTTGAATCTATTTATGCTAAATTTTATTTAAAAAAAAGAGAACAAGTATATCTACTCAAGTGACTACCTAAAAGCACCCACCACTATTGTTTAGTGCCCACTGAGAAACGAATCGGGGCTGCGGTGGCTGAGTTGTTAAGCGCTTGGCTTCCAAACATGATGTCCTGGGTTCGAATTTCGGTAAAGACGTGGATTTTTGATTTTCGGGATTTTAAGGGTTCCTCTGAGTTTACCCAACTCTAAAGGGTACCTTATGTTAGGTGGGGAAAGTTAAGGCTGTTAGTCGTTGTGCTGGCCACATGACAACCTGCTTATTAACCGTTGGCTAAAGAAACAGATGACCTTCACATCATCTGACCTATAGATCGCAAGGTCGCTACAGAATTTTCAGCTATTTCCCTACTACTTCTGATGTGTTCGTGATCTATGATTTAGGATTCCTCCTTTATGCTAAAAATTAGGAGATTGGTCTAGATTAAGGCTACTAAAAATTAGGAGATTGGTCTAGATTAAGGCTACTAAAAATTATTAGATTGGTCTAGATTAAAGGCTACTAAAAATTAGGAGATTGGTCTAGATTAAGTCTGCTAAAAATTATGAGATTGTTCTAGATTAAGTCTGCTAAAAATTATGAGATTGTTCTAGATTAAGTCTGCTAAAAATTATGAGATTGTTCTAGATTAAGGCTGCTAAAAATTAGGAAATTGGTCTAGATTAAGGCTGCTAAAAATTAGGAGGTTGGTCTAGATTAAGGCTGCTAAAAATTAGGAGATTGGTCTAGATTAAGGCTGCTAAAAATTAGTCAGACAGCCAGTCAAGGCTGTTGAAGTGACATGCCAAAGCGCTCTGCCTAAACGTCATACTTAAACTACCAATTTAGATTTTTTTTCATGACTCTTTTTTTTTAAGATATGGGCAGTGGCGCAACAACCATGGGGCAAATGAGCCATGACTAATATGAGCCTTTGAAAGATTGTCACTTAATACTTACAAGACTTACAAGTATTGACTGTAAAGACACACTTACTTGCAAAAGACTTTCTCTTTTTAAATGTACTTAATTAACTACAAACCTGATGAACCAAGTGATGCCCACAATACGGCCCACGGGCCAGATCCGGGCAATAAATCAGGATAATCAAAAATTGTAAAACATATAACTCAAAAAAGAACATGAAACGTTTATAGCTTTCTCGAAGAGATAAATCAACTTTATACTCGAATACAGTAACAACAAACAAACAATGGATCTGGGTTTTATTTTTGTAAAAAGAAATCTAATCATTTCCTAAGCCAATTTTTACTACCTTTCTTACAGTTCAGAGTAGACCTCAGTCAAGTAAACTGACTTCTTCGCCAGTAAGTCATTCTATTGCAAATTTTGGGTGAAATAATCATCTCGTAATAGTTTAAAAGTGCAACTAATATTTAATGCTTTTGTCTTCTTTTTTCTTCAGAGTTTTATTTTCATTTGCTTTTGATTATTTTAAGATTTAATATAGTTTTAGTTGATA
Source organism: Biomphalaria sudanica (assembly GCA_036873155.1). Taxonomy (NCBI): domain Eukaryota; kingdom Metazoa; phylum Mollusca; class Gastropoda; family Planorbidae; genus Biomphalaria; species Biomphalaria sudanica. The sequence continues at coordinate 21,675 of JAZGLO010002219.1, read as the reverse complement.
CAAAGACTATACATATTGTAATACAGTGTTTCCCAAACTGTGTTCCGCGGAACCTTAGTGTTCCGCGAGGCCTGAATAGATGTTCCACGAACTACTGGAATAATTAAATAGTTGGCCACCACGTGAATTAATCTATCTTAAAACAAAGCAAGGTGTCCCGCTAAATACTCAAAATGTGCAAAGTGTTCGTTAAGGAAAAGGTTTGGAAACCACTTGTCTAATAAATTGTTCCTTTCCTTTTCTCTATTACTTGGAATTTATATAAATATAAATGTAATTTTCACGTTGTAAATAAAAATTGTGTCTGTGCTTGTAAATATTGCCAATGTCGTCTGCTATGTGTCTCCAATCCGCCATTTTACTTTACCGCTCAAAAGGTTTATTGTTGAATTGTGGGATATGTTGATGTGCTATTCGTGTCCTCATTACGATCTTTGTACATAAACGAAATAAAAATGTTTCCTTTTAAAACGGTTTAATTTTGTTTATTAATTTTTTGACTCGGTCAATAACGTTGTCAACTCAGTTTCTAAAATGTTACTGTAACTTTTGTTATAATGTTCCTTCCACAATACAACAAACATTTCTCAACTTAAATTTATTTACTTGACAAGATTTCATTGCCCAATCTATGATTAAAAACATCGATTTGATTGGATAATCTAAATTAAGAATGGCGGGTTGATAAGACAATCTATTTAGAGCCTAGATGTGTGACTGGTCGACAACAGTAAAGTAGGTCAGTATGTCAAAGCCAAATTTGAAAAAAAAATCATTTTAAAAAGTCTATTTAATTACAATACTAGTAAATAATCTTTTTAACTATTTCTTTGAGTGGCCTATTTTGTAAATTTAGAATAATCATGTGTGGACAAGTTGTATTTTCAATCTAGTTATCAATCCATGTTGGCCTATTGACCAAGTGAAAAAACATTAAAATATTTAAGAGTTTTATCTTCTATTAAGGACCTTGTTAAAATGTATACCGCTTTCGTTTCTGCAACAATATTGACTTGATACTTTCAGAAGAGATAATTTGCAAGCGTCTTGGCTATCGTGAATCTACTCGATGTTTTTAAGTTAGAATGGACGAAATAGTCACAATTTGTCACAACTGTTGTGCATCGTTATATCGACAACTTTTGTGCGACAAAAATTAAAAATGTTCTGCGGCCAGACGTCTTAACATCTGAGCATCCGATAATTACCCCCATTTCAGACTCGCGCTATATGAAAATCTCCTGTCATTACAGAATTGTATTGGCCAGTGTTACCTCTTTCTTTATTAGACTTAATTTGAACTGTGACGTTTTGTTTTTAACTAGAATGAATTGTGTGTTCTAATGCAACAACAAAACAATATTGGCCTCGCCCATCATTTGTTGTTTTTTTTTACTTTAACCATTTGACTTGCGCTCTTATTATTATTAGAAAAGTGTTCTCTGGAGCTCAGAAAGCATGAAAAGTCTTGGCGCCGGGGGCTCCACCCTGGACCCAAATGGGTGAGCTTACAACGCTTCCACAGACACCCTTGCTGGACGGCAAGGCACTATGCTTCCTCTTAAATATTATCTCCAGAATTATTTTTTTTCTAGAATTAATTTTTTTTTTAAATATAAGATTATATACGGAACACTATTTCAGAAAAAGACTAAACGGCCTGGCTCCAATGAACTTTTACTTTTAATACGTAAATTTGGATTACTATAAACATTTATGCAAAATAAAATCGGAAAATTGTGTTATAATTATGTCTTTAAGTTTCTTTTTTTTTTATTACAATGTAAAGCCCATCCGGTTCTTACTGGGAGCGAAAGACGTTGTAGACGCCAGGAAAAAGAATTTCTGAAGCTCAGAAGGCAAGAACATTTATGGTGGATGGAGATGGGGAAAAATCTTAAATACTTTGTCCAGAATTATTTACGAAACACAATTCTCCGCCACTACCCCCCTTTCCATTCGAAAGCAAAAAAAAAAAAAAGGGACTATAAAGACTAGCTTTAATGAACATTCAGTTCGAAATATTATTTTTCGATCAGGCTTCCCCGTTCAAAGTATGAGAAGCACTGGCTTTGACTCAGATTATCATGTAACTGACAATTGCAAATCTCAACAGGGGAAGATAAGCGGGCCGTGCTAGATTGGAACCATTGTCACATTATTTTTGCTCCTGATCGACCTAAATAGCCCTGTAATAATGTAGAGATAATAGAGCCGCTTATAGAATTCCAATTTCGGTTAAGTTGCGTTAGAAAAGATAGTATACTATACAAAGAAAAAAATCATTCACCAAAAAAAACAATAATTTTTATTAGCGTATAGACCTATTACCCATATTATATATTTTTACTTATAAAGAGGCAATTATTGCTCATCTTGTCTTGGGAGACAACGGATGAGCCCAGGTGAGTAAATGGCTTTGGTTTCGTCTTGATGAGCAGAATCTGGTGTGACTGATCAAGCCAATTCTGGAGCGGCAGAGTTTTCCACAGTTCGTGCATGTAAATGCATCTGTTTAATGGCTAGCTGACAGGGTAGCCTTTTTCTTCTTTCTCTTGACTGATGCAGCTTCGTTTCTTTTTCACTCGGCGAAGTTCGTACCAGCACGTACGGTCTTGGGCTATCTCCTCCCACATACTTAGGTCGATGGTTGTGGTTCTCATGTCTCGCTTGAAGACATCTCTGTAGGTTAGTCTTGAGAGCAGCGTATAGGATGTTTTTAGGGATTCTTCCATCTGACATGCGAATGACATGACTGAGCCAGCGTAGTCTTCCCTGTGTAAGAAGAGCATCGAAACTGTGCATATTGCCCAGTTTAAGTACGTCCTGGTTGGAAACATGTGTTCTTGACGCGTGTAAGTTGCCCAGCTCTCACTGACATAAGGAAGTGTGCTCAGAATGCAGGCATTGTTGACTAGGATTTTGGTTGCCGTAGTCAATTTGGTAATTTCCCACATGGAGAACTTTGCCATTGCTGCAGAAGCCTTTCCTATTCTTTTTGTCAGCGTACTGTCTAAATGTAGATCTAGATCTAGTAATAAACGATTACATATTATAAATTACATTGTGTAACCATTATAGCCATGAAACGGTGTAATACCCTTATTATAAAATTACAGTTATATTCCTTATCTAAGATATTTATGAGATGTGTTTTTAATATATGACCTATTACTTGTACTTATGTTGTACCTAGAGAGAGTTCGGAGGTACGGTGGCTGAGTAGACAGACTGGGACTTTTTTTGAATTTAGGGATTTTTGCCCAGCCTTAATGGGTACCTGACATTAGTTGGCCACACGACACCCTCGTTAACGGTGGGTCACATAAACAGATGAACTTTACATCATCTGCCCTATAGACTGCTAGGTCTGAAAGGGAAACATGCCCCCATGTTTCATAGTGCCCATCTTTACAATCATTCCCCCCCCCCCCAAGTACTTAGCTTCTGTTCTTCAAGCAGCACCCGCCATTCCATCGCCTTTTTTTTTGTTGGCTTCCTCTTCATTCGTTTTCTATTGGAGAAACCGATATCTAAGTGGTCTAGACCCACTCAACGGCTGATCTAATGCACATCAGGTCACTTGGTCGATCACCTACACCTTGGTACATACTTCAATGCGACATTTAATCTGTCAAAACTGTTTTTTTTCGAAGCCTCTTACCAATGAGAATTCATATATTTACATTCATTTTATTTTGTAGGGTATTAGGAGATTAATAACTTTTTTTTTAAAGAGGGGTTAGGGATTAGAAGATAAGAGGAAAACGGGTCGGACAGATGGGGAGAGTTTATTGTAATTATTTTAAATACACTGATATAATAATTCAAATTTAATCAAATGTTGTTTTGTTTTGTAAATATTTTGCATATTTCGGATGTCCCTTCAGATTTGAAAATAATGACATTCTAGCCAAAACCTCCTGCATGACGATAGGGGATTTCAGCGGGCGGGGTTTCGAGCCAGGGACAGTTAAGACCGCACATCACACGACCAGGCAGCCATCCATTCATTTACAATAATCTTTTCTTTACGATTTTTTTAAAGTATTAATGTTGGGTTGTATAGGATCTGACCTTAGGGGGCCTATCAAGGGTGCGAGAGAGTACGAGATAGGGCCTCCTAGTGTTTCAAAGGTTAATGATTTCTTTAAGAGAATGATTTGTCAATATTAAAATCTAAACAAAGTTAAAGAATCTTTTTAAAAAAAATAGCAACAATGAAAAGGAAGTTGTACCAAGAAATCCTCATACAAACTCAAGCTGAACTAATTTGGATTATACTATCTGTGGTGATCCGTTTGATGTCCGTAAGAGCTGAGCCGAAGGCTCTTCGAGCTCTAAGTTTGAAAAAAAACCTGCTTGGTCGTCCAGCCAGAACAGTAAAAAAAAAAAAACCTGTGTGAACGCACAGTTCTGTTTGAGAGCGACCCGAGTCAATGCCTATATAAAGCATTGCTGTTTCCAATGTCTTCAGCCCCCGACACATGGCCGAAGGCCTTGGAGCACTGGGAGCCTCCGTCATCTTCCTTCTTTGTACCAAGCTAACCGTGGGGGACTCGCCATTTATGAAACGGTCCTTTGAGGAACGGCGCATGGATGTGTGACAGTTTTTTGTGAGGACTTTTTTACAACCCCGCCCGTGCAAGGGGTGGACTCTCGTCTACCCGTGGGCATCCCCACGGGAGTTATGTTTTGCTATTCATTTCGCCTAGCTATCTCCTCAATTAGCCGTTTCCACCCGGGTGCCACGATGAGGCAGAACAGCGAACCCGGGTCTGTGGTGATCCTGCAATCATGGCTGGACACAACTAAAATCAACGATATGGCTACCCTGTAATAATGCGGTCGGTCACGTAGGTGTGACTGGTTATTCAAACCCATTTATCGATTCGAACCAGTGACCTCCGGTTCGGAAGCCAAGCGATTTACCTCTAAGCCACAGCGCCTCTAAGGTAATCTAGACTGAGTCATAATTATTATTATGTGAAAAGAGAGTTCATGATCATCCTCTGGCACTGCCAGGGTCAAGGTTCTTTAGTTGAAACAAAATTCATTGTAGTTCCTTTACTAGTGCCCACTGAAAAGTTTTCTGGTGATGTGGCAACAGTAGGCTATCGACAGTCTTCTTAGGAATGCTAAAGGACTTGAAGGTATCAGTGAGGTCAGTTGTCATTACCCTCTCGGTTGATATACCAATTGGTAAATTGTTATTTTAGATAACTTCCATAAACGCTTAATCTCCAAGCCTAGGTTCCCATATTTTCTTTTTTTTTTTCAGTTGTTCTTAAATTATGAAACAGTGGTACCGCCTTATCAATAATGGTAGCGCTTTTATATATATATATATATATATATATATATATATATATATATATATATATATATATATATATATATATATATATATATATATATATATATATTATCAATAAACAGGAGATCATGGCGATTCAAATCTACCGTCTTGTCAGTCAAAAGACCTATCCCAGTATAATTGATCAGTAGACTCGAGAACCTCTTGTGGCGAGTATTTGTAGTAAGGAGTTGTATTCTTATTGATCAAATTATTATTATTATTATAAATCCTGTTTCAAATTATCTGAAGCTGCCACGATAGGGATACATTTGAAGAAAATGAAAGGGTTAATGTGTGTGCGGCCTACTGATACACACGACTCAGGCCAATCACACAGGTCAATGGCTGTTGAACAAGGGACATTACTGCTAGTACACGCAATATCACCAGTATTATGTTCGTGTGACTGAAAGCCTTCACGGTCGAGAGACAAAGTGTTAGAAACAGAGTTGAGTCCAGGACAGTAAGCAGTGAGGACTGTGTGGTACCTTGAAAGTCCTCGAGAATGTAGCTGTACAAGCTAGAGAGACTTGTAATGTTTATTAGGCAGGTCTTTTAAGTACAAGAAAGCATTTAAATTTGATGTAGCCAATTGTGTTGAATTGGCTGTCGATGTATTTGTAATTAAGCCGCTACTTTGTTACTTGAAGCTCTTGTTGTCAAGTTCTTGTGTTAGATGTGCTGTTGTGTTGTTTAGCAGTGTTTACAGAAGGCCTGATAGAGAAAATCGTTGCAATAGAGATACATTAGGAAAAAATGAAAGCATAGCAAGTTTACGGCAGTACCGTTCTCTGACAATTATATTTATTATTATATTTGATCTACGGCGTTAGTTGTTGTTTTGTTTACATATTTTAAAAAAATATTTGGAATTGGTCTTAAAACAAATTCAAAACATCGACTGTAGAAAAAGAATTCCAATATTTTTTTTTCGCAAACAGAAGCTGTAATTAAGTAGCACCCCTGCGGCCTGAGGCCAGGAAATCTGTTTGTTAAAATGACCTGTCTAAATAGGTTCTCCCTGTAAGGGTTGACTTAACAGTTGACCTTATTCTAAGAGTACCTAGTTTAATCTGATTCTTAAGTGAGCTGATTGAAACTGAACACTTCCCTAGATTCCCTTGTAAGTGCCCTCGGGTTTTCTAGTACCTCATGAGAACTATTGACTGGAGAATGTATTTGATCTGTGAGAAGAATCTTGAGCTTGAGTGACATTAGACACTAACTTCATAATAAAGGTTGTTATTTATTCAGAAGTTGTTAATTATTCAGAAGCCATAATTTTACTTTGTTACTACTTTGTACCATATATCTACGATTAGTCGAAATCAGTGGTGTACCACCATTTTTAGGTCTCGGGCCATTTAATTTTCCAACGCATGTATCATGGGTATCATCCCTTTCTTCGAATTAAAAAACACCATAGAGTCCAGGGAAAATAACCCTGTGTGGCTTCATTATGTACTGTGGGAATATGGCTCATTGGGCCGGAAAGCAGACATCATGGATCGGTAATGGCCGGCGGTCAGTAGTTTGAGACCCACTGTAATGCATGACGTTAAATATTATGTTTACTATATCTTATCTTATGTAATACAGACGTTACTTTAAAAAAGAAGATAATTACGTCCTACGCGTCATGCATTCAGTCATGCATATTAACCAATGACTTAAATTCTGCCTAGTCACTGGTTTTCCTGGCTAGCTCAGGCAACCCATTCCATGCTCTAATAGCGCTAGGGAAGAAGGAGTATTTGTACAAATTTGTCCTAGCATATAGAACGAGGAAGGTGCCTTTATCTGTGTGTTGTTGTTTTTTTGAGTGTTTTATTAAAATTAGTTTTTTTATTTGAAGATTATGGTTCAGTGTTTTAAATATAATTACTATATTATCTCGCATATAACAGGCACACGCGTATGACCCGCGCAATTTACAAAAGTCAAAAGAAATGTGTACAATGCGCGCCCTTACATACCCTGTATGTGTAAAGCATGATATGAGTAAAATTACAGGTACACAAAGTTGTTGTTCATCAAACGTCTGGCTCTTGAGATCCAAATCGTGTTCCAGTTGGTTGTTCCAACAATTGATACACAAAGTGCAACGCATGTGTGAAATACGAGCATATCGTCGTAACTTTGCACAATTATTTATTTAACCTGACAGGACATGAATCTATTTTTTAAAAAAAAGTATATATAGTTAATTTATTATTGGTGATAAAATTATTTTATTTGATTTTGAAATAAGGGGGATAAATGCTGTGTAATGAGAAATGACAAGTTTTTCTACCACTTCCCATTCTCGGATCAAATTGAAACTTTGCATAATTATTCATTGTCGATAACAATACACGAATCAATCCAAAAATTAATTAAATTAAATAGTCAATCATTTAGTACTCATTTATTAAATTTGTGTATACAGCACAAGGGGAGATAAGCCCCGTAATTTTCAGATAAATGGCAGTGTTTGGCGGTTCTTTCCCTTAAATATTTATCAAGTGTCTACTGTCATTTTTTTACTGCTTGTTTAGTTTTTTTAGTACCGAACTTTCAGTAGAATAAGTTGGTAAGGATGTTTGAGATTAAATAATAATAAATACTTTCCTGAGCTCATTTCTGAAACGTTCGCGCATTGCGCATTGCTTAAAGCAGTGACAACAGGAAGAGCAGTGAGAGCAGGAAGAGCAGTGAGAGCAGGAAGAGCAGTGAGAGCAGGAAGAGCAGTGAGAGCAGGAAGAGCATTGAGAGCATGGAGAGCAGTGAGAGCAGGAAGAGCATTGAGAGCATAGAGAGCAGTGAGAGCAGGAAGAGCATTGAGAGCATGGAGAGCAGTGAGAGCAGGAAGAGCATTGAGAGCATGGAGAGCATGGAGAGCAGTGAGAGCAGTGAGAGCAGGAAGAGCAGTGAGAGCAGGAAGAGCATTGAGAGCATGGAGAGCAGTGAGAGCAGGAAGAGCAGTGAGAGCAGGAAGAGCATTGAGAGCATGGAGAGCAGTGAGAGCAGGAAGAGCAGTGAGAGCAAGAAGATCATTGAGAGCATGGAGAGCAGTGAGAGTAGGAAGAGCAGGAAGAGCAGGAAGAGCATTGAGAGCATGGAGTACAGTGAGAGCAGGAAGAGCAGTGAGAGCATGAATGCCAGTGAGAGCAGGGAGAGTTGTGAGAACAGAAAGAGCATTGAGAGCATGGAGAGCAGTGAGAGCAGAAAGAGCATTGAGAGCATGGAGAGCAGTGAGAGCAGGAAGAGCAGTGAGAGCAGGAAGAGCAGGGAGAGCAGTGAGAACAGGAAGAGCATTGAGAGCATGGAGAGCAGTGAGAGCAGGAAGAGTAGTGAGAGCAGGAAGAGCAGTGAGACCAGGAAGAGCAGAGCAGGGAGAGTTGTGAGAACAGAAAGAGCATTGAGAGCAGTGAGAGCAGGGAGAGCAGTTAGAGCAGGAAGAGCAGTGGGAGCAGTGACAACAGGAAGAGCAGTGAGAGCAGGAAGAGCAGTGAGAGCAGTGAGACAAGGAAGAGCAGTGAGAGCAGTGAGACAAAGAAGAGCAGTGAGAGCAGAACAGGAAGACCAGTGAGAGCAGGAAGAGCAGTGAGAGCAGGGAGAGCAGGGAGAGCCGTGAGAACAGGAAGCGCATTGAGAGCATGGAGAGCAGTGAGAGCAGGAAGAGCAGTGAGAGCAGGAAGAGCAGTGAGAGCAGGGAGAGCAGTGAGAACAGGAAGAACAGTAAGAGCAGTGAGAGCAGGAAGAGCAGTGAGAGCAGGAAGAGCAGGAATAGCAGTGAGAGCAGGGAGAGATGTGAGAGCAGGGAAAGCAGTGAGAGCAGTGAGAACAGGAAGAGCATTGAGAGCATGGAGAGCAGTGAGAGCAGGGTGAGCAGTGAGAACAGGAAGAGCAGTGAGAGCAGGAAGAGCAGTGAGAGCAGGGAGAGCAGGGAGAGCAGTGAGAGCAGTGAGAACAGGAAGAGCATTTAGAGCATGGAGAGCAGTTAGAGCAGGAAGAGCAGTGAGAGCAGGGTGAGCAGTGAGAACAGGAAGAGCAGTGAGAGCAGGAAGAGCAGTGAGAGCAGGAAGAGCAGTGAGAGCAGGAAGAGCAGTGAGAGCAGGGAGAGCAGGGAGAGCAGTGAGAGCAGGGAGAGCAGTGAGAGCAGGGAGAGCAGGGAGAGCAGTGAGAGCAGGAAGAGCTGTGGGAGCAGTGACAACAAGAAGAGCAGTGAGAGCAGGAAGAGCAGTGAGAGCAGGAATAGCAGTGAGAGCAGGGAGAGATGTGAGAGCAGGGAAAGCAGTGAGAGCAGTGAGAACAGGAAGAGCATTGAGAGCATGGAGAGCAGTGAGAGCAGGGTGAGCAGTGAGAACAGGAAGAGCAGTGAGAGCAGGAAGAGCAGTGAGAGCAGGGAGAGCAGGGAGAGCAGTGAGAGCAGTGAGAACAGGAAGAGCATTTAGAGCATGGAGAGCAGTTAGAGCAGGAAGAGCAGTGAGAGCAGGGTGAGCAGTGAGAACAGGAAGAGCAGTGAGAGCAGGAAGAGCAGTGAGAGCAGGAAGAGCAGTGAGAGCAGGAAGAGCAGTGAGAGCAGGGAGAGCAGGGAGAGCAGTGAGAGCAGGGAGAGCAGTGAGAGCAGGGAGAGCAGGGAGAGCAGTGAGAGCAGGAAGAGCTGTGGGAGCAGTGACAACAAGAAGAGCAGTGAGAGCAGGAAGAGCAGTGAGAGCAGGAAGAGCAGTGAGAGCAGGGTGAGCAGTGAGAACATGAAGAGCAGTGAGAGCAGGAAGAGTAGTGAGAGCGGGAAGAGCAGGAAGAGCAGTGAGAACAGTAAGAGCAGTTGGAGCAGTGAGAGCAGGAAGAGCAGTTGGAGCAGGAAGAGCAGTGAGAGCAGTGAGAGCAGGAAAAGCAGTGGGAGCAGTGACAACTAGAAGAGCAGTGAGAGCAGGAAGAGCAGTGAGAGCAGTGAGAGCAGGGAGAGCAGTGAGAACAGGAAGAACAGTAAGAGCAGTGAGAGCAGGAAAAGCAGGAATAGCAGTGAGAGCAGGAAGAGCAGTGACAACAGGAAGAGCAGTGAGAGCAGGAAAAGCAGGAATAGCAGTGAGAGCAGGAAGAGCAGTGGGAGCAGTGACAACAGGAAGAGCAGTGAGAGCAGGAAGAGCAGGAAGAGCAGGAAGAGCAGTGAGAGCAGTGAGAGCAGTGAGAGCAGTGAGAGCATTGAGAGCATGGAGAGCATGGAGAGCAGTGAGAGCAGGAAGAGCAGTGAGAGCAGGAAGAGCAGTGAGAGCAGGGTGCGCAGTGAGAACATGAAGAGCAGTGAGAGCGGGAAGAGTAGTGAGAGCGGGAAGAGCAGGAAGAGCAGTGAGAACAGGAAGAGCAGTTGGAGCAGTGAGAGCAGGAAGAGCAGTTGGAGCAGGAAGAGCAGGAAGAGCAGGGAGAGCAGGGAGAGCAGGGAGAGCAGTGAGAGCAGGAAGAGCAGTGAGAGCAGGAAAAGCAGTGAGAGCAGAAAGAGCAGTGAGAGCATGAAGAGCAGTGAGAGCAGGGAGAGCAGTGAGAGCAGGGAGAGCAGTGAGAGCAGGAAGAGCAGGAAGAGCAGGAAGAGCAGGAAGAGCAGTGAGAGCAGTGAGAGCATTGAGAGCATGGAGAGCATTGAGAGCAGGAAGAGCAGTGAGAGCAGGAAGAGCAGTGAGAGCAGGGTGAGCAGTGAGAACATGAAGAGCAGTGAGAGCAGGAAGAGTAGTGAGAGCGGGAAGAGCAGGAAGAGCAGTGAGAACAGGAAGAGCAGTTGGAGCAGTGAGAGCAGGAAGAGCAGTTGGAGCAGGAAGAGCAGTGAGAGCAGTGAGAGCAGGAAGAGCAGTGAGAGCAGGGTGAGCAGTGAGAACATGAAGAGCAGTGAGAGCAGGAAGAGTAGTGAGAGCGGGAAGAGCAGGAAGAGCAGTGAGAACAGGAAGAGCAGTTGGAGCAGTGAGAGCAGGAAGAGCAGTTGGAGCAGGAAGAGCAGTGAGAGCAGTGAGAGCAGGGAGAGCAGGGAGAGCAGTGAGAGCAGGAAGAGCAGTGGGAGCAGTGAGAGCAGTGAGAGCAGGGAGAGCAGTGAGAACAGGAAGAGCATTGAGAGCATGGAGAGCAGTGAGAGCAGTAAGAGCAGTGAGAGCAGGAAGAGCAGGAAGAGCAGTGAGAGCAGTGAGAGCAGTGAGAGCAGGGAGAGCAGTGAGAACAGGAAGAGCATTGAGAGCATGGAGAGCAGTGAGAGCAGTAAGAGCAGTGAGAGCAGGAAGAGCATGGAGAGCAGTGAGAGGAGGAAGAGCAGTTGGAGCAGGAAGAGCAGTGAGAGCAGTGACAACAAGAAGAGCAGTGAGAGCAGGAAGAGCAGTGAGAGCAGGAAGAGCAGGAAGAGCAGTGAGAGCAGTGAGAGCAGTGAGAGCAGTGAGAGCAGGGAGAGCAGTGAGAACAGGAAGAGCATTGAGAGCATGGAGAGCAGTGAGAGCAGTAAGAGCAGTGAGAGCAGGGAGAGCAGGGAGAGCAGTGAGAGCAGGAAGAGCAGTTGGAGCAGGAAGAGCAGTGAAAGCAGTGAGAGCAGGGAGAGCAGGGAGAGCAGTGAGAGCAGGAAGAGCAGTGGGAGCAGGGACAACAAGAAGAGCAGTGAGAACAGGAAGAGCAGTGAGAGCAGGAAGAGCAGTGAGAGCAGTGAGAGCAGGGAGAGCAGGGAGAGCAGTGAGAACAGGAAGAGCATTGAGAGCATGGAGAGCAGTGAGAGCAGTAAGAGCAGTGAGAGCAGGAAGAGCATGGAGAGCAGTGAGAGGAGGAAGAGCAGTGAGAGGAGGAAGAGCAGTGAGAGCAGGAAGAGCAGTGAGAGCAGGGTGAGCAGTGAGAGCAGGGAGACCAGGGAGAGCAGTGAGAGCAGGAAGAGCAGTGGGAGAAGTGACAACAAGAAGAGCAGTGAGAGCAGGAAGAGCAGGAAGAGCAGTGAGAACAGGAAGAGCATTGAGAGCATGGAGAGCAGTGAGAGCAGTAAGAGCAGTGAGAGCAGGAAGAACATGGAGAGCAGTGAGAGGAGGAAGAGCAGTGAGAGCAGGAAGAGCAGTGAGAGCAGGGTGAGCAGTGAGAGCAGGGAGACCAGGGAGAGCAGTGAGAGCAGGAAGAGCAGTGGGAGAAGTGACAACAAGAAGAGCAGTGAGAGCAGGAAGAGCAGGAAGAGCAGTGAGAACAGGAAGAGCAGTGAGAGCAGGAAGAGCAGTGAGAGCAGGAAGAGCAGTGGGAGCAGGAAGAGCAGTGGGAGCAGTGACAACAGGAAGAGCAGTGAGAGCAGGAAGAGCAGTGAGAGCAGGGAGAGCAGTGAGAACAGGAAGAACAGTAAGAGCAGTGAGAGCAGGAAAAGCAGGAATAGCAGTGAGAGCAGGAAGAGCAGTGGGAGCAGTGACAACAGGAAGAGCAGTGAGAGCAGGAAGAGCAGTGAGAGCAGGAAGAGCAGGAAGAGCAGTGAGAGCATTGAGAGCATGGAGAGCAGTGAGAGCAGGAAGAGCAGTGAGAGCAGGAAGAGCAGTGAGAGCAGGGTGAGCAGTGAGAACATGAAGAGCAGTGAGAGCAGGAAGAGTAGTGAGAGCGGGAAGAGCAGGAAGAGCAGTGAGAACAGGAAGAGCAGTTGTAGCAGTGAGAGCAGGAAAAGCAGTTGGAGCAGTGAGAGCAGGGAGAGCAGTGAGAGCAGTGAGAGCAGGAAGAGCAGTGGGAGCAGTGACAACAAGAAGAGCAGTGAGAGCAGGAAGAGCAGTGAGAGCAGGAAGAGCAGGAAGAGCAGTGAGAGCAGTGAGAGCAGTGAGAGCAGGGAGAGCAGTGAGAACAGGAAGAGCATTGAGAGCATGGAGAGCAGTGAGAGCAGTAAGAGCAGGAAGAGCATGGAGAGCAGTGAGAGGAGGAAGAGCAGTGAGAGCAGGAAGATTAGTGAGAGCAGGGTGAGCAGTGAGAGCAGGGAGACCAGGGAGAGCAGTGAGAGCAGGAAGAGCAGTGGGAGAAGTGATAACAAGAAGAGCAGTGAGAGCAGGAAGAGCAGTGAGAGCAGGAAGAGCAGTGAGAGCAGGAAGAGCAGGAAGAGCAGTGAGAACAGGAAGAGCAGTGAGAGCAGGAAGAGCAGTGAGAGCAGGAAGAGCAGTGAGAGCAGGAAGAGCAGTGAGAGCATGAAGAGCAGTGAGAGCAGGAAGAGCAGTGAGAGCAGGGAGAGCAGTGAGAGCAGGAAGAGCAGTGAGAGCAGGGAGAGCTGTAAGAGCAGGGAGAGCAGTGAGAGCTGTAAGAGCAGTGAGAGCAGAGAGCAGGAAGAGCCGTGAGAGCAGGGAGAGCAGTGAGAGCAGGAAGAGCAGAGAGAGCAGGAAGAGCAGTGAGTGCAGGGAGAGCAGTTAGAGCAGGGAGGGAATGGAGAGCAGGGATGTCCTTTGGCGAGATTGAATCTCGACACGGTAGAAAAGGCTGCTTCTCTTAAACAAAGCAAGCTTATGGGCGCCGAGACCGATTGATAAAGCCATACAGTTCGGTCAATAAAGCGTATGATTGATAAAGTAGTTGGCTTCTTACACTAGGGGTCTGAAGCTCGAATCCCAGTTAATGTTTTTTTTTTCTTTGATGATTCAAAGTTAAACCATGTCTAATTGATACCTGAATTACGAGGGGAAAGTAAAGACGGTTGTTGTGCTGGCCTCATGACACCCTCGTTAACCGTAGATATAAAAAGACCTGATGATCTTTAAATGTCTAAATGGCTACCTTTAAAAAAGCGTAAAGACCAGAGAGAGCTAAACACAGCGCTTTAAAGCAAATCACATGGAGCATATTAATGTGTATTGCACGCTTCGAGGATTGATATAATTTCTTCTGCATCTATTTTTCTGTACATGAAAAGTACGGATGTTGTGATTGGAAAGTAGGTCAAGGTCAATAAGATTCGCAAATGAAAGGGAAAATAAAACAATGTAAGAAAAATGGCAAGCTCTAATGCATGACGGGAGGATACACAGGCTGCATTCACTGCTAAAAGCTGTACACCTTTATCCCAAGGCATCTTCATGACCACAAAGCTAGACCGAGTTCAAAGAACATAAACTACATTTACGAAAAGCATATCCTTACACTCCATTTTATTTTTAACTAGATCTATGTTAAAACTCTAAATCAAATCAGTGACTGTGGACAAAGCATGTATGACTGATTCCTGCCATCTTGTTTGACCTTTAACATAAGAACCACTTCCGGTTGACTGGGAATAAGGTTTTGACCTCATTTGACCTGAACAGACGATTGGAAATAGGGCTAAAGCCTATTCCCAGCTGGTTGGGAATAGGCACTTCGATGAAAGAATGTTCGCCAGGAAATCTGTAGTCACAGATATCAGGAACTAATTTATGTAAAAAATGCTTTTGAAACACAAAATTGAAGGTTAATTTGATTACATAATGAAATCAATGGATCTTCTTTTGTATTTTCATGTGTCAACGTAAAAAACTATGTGCGCAAAGTGTATTTCTTAAAATTAGATCTAGGTCTAAATCCTTTCGATCTTTTCTCATGTCAACATTGTTAACCATGGCCTAGATCCATAAAATACTATAGCTGTAATAGAGTCGGACAACTTTATTTTTTTTTTAGGGTCTTAAGTTTGTTTTAGGGCTACAATACATACACTACGGTCTAAGTTAGTACCCAAGGAACATTCCTGCCTAGTTTTATCAAGATTGGTCAAGCGGTTTTGATGTCTAAAGTAACATACATACATACATACATACACCTCACATTCTACTTTATAGTATAGATTGTCGAATTTCATTCTAAAAATATATTCTAAATTATAATGTGATTTGTGAAACATCTTTTTGTGAGTTTGATACTGAAATTTGAATCATGAAAAAAAAAACTACGTCGGTATTTGAAAAAAAAATTCGATTAAATACACTAATAATGGACCTCACTCACCAATCGTAAACAAACGGCAGGCGATCAGTAATAAATTTTCCACACTCGTTTCGCGGGTCACATCAACAGACAAAAGATGGGAAATAAACAATAAACTATATTTATAAGAAACCCGAGAATTTAGTGCTTACATTATTTAATGAAAAGTTTCTCCCAAACCAACTTTTAAATATCCAACTGCATCTAAAAATCTTAATCTTCGTTTTTTGCGATGATTACGTAGTATGCGTTTCGCCCAATTTATCGCAGAAAAGCTTTTTTCCTCATAAATAAGTGCTTGTTACAATTGTGATCATCCTTAACGCTCGCTTTAGGAGATTAAGGAAGGCTTCCTCAAGCGAAACGGAGTAGAAATCAATAGTCTGCATCACATGACATTTTTCAAACAAGGATGTCTAGTTACGCAAGTCAATCAGTTCCAGTTTTAGCTCTTTCTGGGCACTTGACACACTGGCCGCAGATGGAATTTCGAAACTAAAAACTGTTCACGATCATCATCATATGGTCCAGACTGAACACCTTGCCTCAAAGATTTTGATGGTGAATAATTCAATAAAGCCACAGTGACTCGGTTCCACTTGTCTCGACAACTTTTCTAATTACACTTGCTGTCAATCCTACTTCTGACACCATCAGTAGTCACTAATTTCTCCAAGGAAGATGAAGATCATCTGTGATGGCTGAAGCTTCTTTGACAGGACTTCGCTAGTGGTGGTCCCATGTTTTCTCCTCGTAGCTACTAACTGCTATTTGTACCACGAATAAATACCAAGATTTTGACCGGTATCAGATATATTCTAATCAATCCCTAAGAATAATCTAACTATCACGTCAGAAACCGACAATGCCGTTTTCATCAAACAAATATGTTGGCTCATAACTGCGAAGCGTGTTCGAGAGGCTTAGTGCGCTTGAACTTGGCTATGTTACCTATGAAGGGGGTCTCGAGGTTCAACAC
Organism: Biomphalaria sudanica; assembly: GCA_036873155.1. Classification (NCBI taxonomy): domain Eukaryota; kingdom Metazoa; phylum Mollusca; class Gastropoda; family Planorbidae; genus Biomphalaria; species Biomphalaria sudanica. Next base: position 5,437 of record JAZGLO010002219.1, on the reverse strand, counting down.
CCGACTCGGGCAGAGTTGTGTTTACTGAGCGACTGAAGGCAGCACGGAGAAAACTTCTCCAAGAAACCCCCTCCCCACCACTGGTCCACAACTGAGATTGGACCAAAGCGCTCTGAGCATGCTATAAGCATGAAAGTAGCGCTATATAAAAGCCATAATTTATATTTATTTATTTATTAATAGTAACAAACACGGGAGGCTCCATAGTAGGGAGATATGACTATTTACCATATCGTTAAACACATTCATGCAAACGGTTTTAGATTTGTTGTCAAAATAATTATTTTTTTTTACATTTGTATTGCTAAGTTAACCCTTAAAGCGCGTGTGGTAGTTTAGCCTCCACTTTTTATACACTCATTGTGAAACAGCTCAGCACTTTAAGGGTTAAGTAAGTACTTCATTGACAAACAAAAAAACTGATTACTTTTTTTTAAAGACAAAAAACCTATTTAGTATGTTTATAAGTTGGACATAATTTAGAGAAATGTAAAATAAACATGTTTGACAATTTTGCACGCTCTACGTGTAGGGCTGAACATTTGCAATAACGTCTAAAGTATCCTAAGTTAACATGACATGACACCTCATTCACACTGTGACATGTTGAAACACTGTTGGTATCTCAGACCATTCCAAGCAATACTCGTGTGGTCCTTGATATAATGAACCACTGGTGGTATCCTAGGTCATTCCAAGTAGTACTCGTGTGGTCCTTGATATAATGAACCACTGGTGGTATCTCAGACCATTCCAAGTAGTACTCGTGTGGTCCTTGATATAATGAACCACTGGTGGTATCTCAGACCATTCCAAGTAGTACTCGTGTGGTCCTTGATATAATGAACCATTGTGAGTCCAAAAATTAATGACGAATGTAGAATTTCCCGTGCATTTGTCATTAATCTTCATTAATCTTTGGACTCACAGACAAGCCTTATTATTAGCAGTCGAACGGCAAACTTTCCTTCAACAGCACAAAAATTAAATTTCATGAAATTACTTGTACAGCTGATTTTCGCCATAATAAAAAGCACATTTGTATTACTTGACATGAAAAGAGTTAGACTGTACACTTTCTATCAATCTATAGGGCTTTCGGATGACCGCTAAAATGCTTGGCTTTCCAACGAGTGATCCCGGATTCAAATCATAGTGCAGACTCGGATTGTGAGTTTCTTGATTTTAGGATGCCCCATAATCCGCCCAACTCAAAAGGATAGTTGGAAAAGTAAAGTCGGTTGGTAGTTGTACAGGCCACATGACACCCTCGTTAACCGTAGGACATAGAAACAGATGGCCTTTACATCATCTTCACCATACATCTCGAATTTGTTTAGCCTAAATAATTGTTCAGAATAATATTATTTTGATATTCGTCTTGAAATGCATATAAATTGTATTGATTTGCTGGACTTGTTTGATGAATAGAGTATTAGATTTGTTTTTTAAAAGTACTCTTCGGATCAGGTCGTCAAGCGTATTGTTTCTAAAACCAAGAGGTTGAAACCTTGGTCAATGGACCTCGAAAAATGAAAATCTTGCTGATAGTTATCTCCTTGTATTCGTTTTCTTGTTTCGGCTTTTATGTTACTTTAATCCTTGGGGCATGCGATCCTTTCTTTCCAATAAAATGTCCAGCAAAGAAGTTTGTCCTCGTGTAACATGGCGCCGAACGTTAATGCAGGATGTTAAAGAAGTGGTCGACAGTGGGGAAAAGGCTGCAAGCATTGCTGGAGTCTGGAGACCGATTTTTTGGCGCGCTAGTGACATTTGGCGTGCTAGTGACATTTGGTGGGCTAGTGGCATTTGGTATATTAGGGACGTTTGGTGTGTTTGTGACGTTTGGTGTGTTTGTGACGTTTGTTGTGTTAGTGACAATTGATGTGTTAGCGAAATTTGGTGTGCTAGTAAAATTTGGTGTACTTGTGGCATTTGGTGTGTTATTGATATTTGGTGTGTTAGTGACATTTGGCGTGTTAGTACATTCTGTGTGTTAGCGAAATTTGGTGTGCTAGTATAATTTGGTGTACTAGTGACATTTGGTGTGTTAGTGACATTTGGTGTTTTAGTGACATTTGATGTGCTAGTGACATTTGATGTGTAGTGACATTTTGTGTGCTAGTAAAGTTTGGTGTACTATTGACATTTGGTGTGTTAGTGACAATTGGTGTGTTAGTGACTTTATTTTATAATGCTTTTTGTATAAATTGTCGCATGTACTTAGTAACCAAAGGGTTCACTAGCCCCGGTTTCACCATCAGTAGGAGCCCACAAAAACAGTTGAAAGAAACAAAATGTGCAGACTCTAACAATTTAGATGTTTCAATTTTTCTTAATTTACATAACGAAACAAGAGATTTTATTCGTCGTTATAATTTTTTATTCTACAAATAAAATTGCGATTTATCAAAGTAATGTTGACATTTTAAATTTAGATTGAATCATATGAAGGAGGGTAACTTTAACATTGTCAATTTAGAGTTTTACTTGCTAATAACATGTAAGATTTGTATTGAACGCAGATAAAAAAAAAATATTAATGAAATAAAAGTTAACAATTAAAAAGATGCTCGTCAGTATTATTTACATTTTATTTATTATAGATCAAGAGATTTAAATGTATACTATTAAGTTACTGGTTTATATGTTAATATACGTGAATAAATATTACAAATCTATCTAATTTTCATATCAAACCCTACTTTTGGACTCTTCAGCACTTACTTTACATTTGCCCTGGTTCCATTTTGGGCAATGTTATACTCTAGTTTATTAAATGAGTATAGTCTGTAACATTTCTCGGAGTTTTTTACTTGGGGGGGGGGGGGGGGAGACCTAATATACAATAAACTTTCGACAAAGTGGGCCTGAATAAAAGCACTTAGATATGATTTTATAAAATAAAGAATCGTAGCCTGGTGAAGACTGGGATGTTTAATTTCGGGATCCTTCGGCGCCACCCAGCTCTAATGGGTACCTGACGTTAGTTGGGGAAAAGTAACGGCCGTTGGTCGTTGTGCTGGCCACATGACACCCTCGTAAACCATAGGCCACAGAACCAGATGACCTTCCCATTATCTGCCCTATTAGACCAAAAGGTCTGAAAAGGGGGAACTCCGTCTGCTTAATATTTAATTCAATATAACTTAGGGTGTAATTTTCCAGAGGCAATAATATTTTTTTTTAGCTGCTAATCAATTAGCATATCGCATTAATTCGAAGCCCACATAGGAATATTGGAATAGTACTAGAGACATTGTTTATTATTTGTGTTATTTGCAATGTAAATAGAAAAAGGGTTCATTAAAGCTTAACATTAAATTTGATTGTCAGGAGGCGTCACAGAGCAAAGAATCGTCAGATCAGACAAAGGTGGAATCAGGGGAGGTCAATCCTTTTTACACATAAGATATTGCAGCTCAATCTCATATGGTCTGTGGGTGATTCCGATTTCCAGCACCTGTGTCGCGAGCCATTCCGATTACCAGCACCTGTGCTGCGGGCCATTCCGATTTCCAGCACGTGTATCTGCGAGCCATTCCGATTTCCAGCACATGTGTCTGCGAGCCATTCCGATTTCCAGCACATGTGTCTGCGAGCCATTCCGATTACCAGCACCTGTGCTGCGGGCCATTCCTATTACCAGCACCTGTGCTGCGGGCCATTCCGATTTCCAGCACATGTGTATGCGAGCCATTCCGATTTCCAGCACCTGTGTCACGGGCCATTCCGATTTCCAGCACATGTGTCTGCGAGCCATTCCGATTACCAGCACCTGTGCTGCGGGCCATTCCGATTTCCAGCATGTGTCTGCGAGCCATTCCGATTTCCAGCACATGTGTCTGCGAGCCATTCCGATTACCAGCACCTGTGCTGCGGGCCATTCCGATTACCAGCACCTGTGCTGCGGGCCATTCCGATTTCCAGCACATGTGTATGCGAGCCATTCCGATTTCCAGCACCTGTGTCACGGGCCATATCAACGAATAGGTGCCTTAAACTATTAGATTAGAAACCCGTTGATCTGATACATATACGTTGATTAATGCAATATTTGAAGTTTATCTCTTTTTTTTACGCGTCAGAAAAAGGCTTCCTTTCTTTGCTGGAACTGTGAGCATCTTTGTAGCTACATTTACCGCCCACCATTTTATATCTCTTACCATCGATCCTCCAATCTCTAGGCCTATTTCGACAATCTTTTATTTGAGGCTTAAACCAAGAATGATATTATATTACCTTCAGCTGATAATTGTGCATTTTTTTTATTGGTAATAAATTATTTTGTTTGATCTAAGAAAAGGTTAAAAATTCAGCATTTAATACGATAGAAACTTCAAAAAGTCTACAGACATACACCAATCAAACACACAAACCTATTGCCCTACCACAAATAGACTGATTTTCTAAGGCTTTATTACACTACCACAAATAGACTGATTTTCTAAGGCCTTATTACAAACAAACATCATTTGACATAATTTGTTATTTGCCTTGACCTAGAAATAGTGCCCCCATTTAACCCATTCATTCCAGAGTCACCTGTTGTAAATAGCTGCTTTGTAAAGTTCACATAAATGTATTGTTCAATCTGTTTACACTCGGTGTTTGTGTCTACAGTTCACTGATCTAGTCTAGACTGACAGATTACAGAACCCCTAACTTTTACTGACCCATTTGTAAAAAAAAAAAATAATATTGACTTAGATATTCATCTACCTAGGGGAGGTAACCCAATTGGTACAGGAATAGGAAGTGACCCCGATTTAAACATTCATTCAGTTTCTCTTGTAAACGTTTCTGTTCATTAATTTATTGACGGAAAATTTTTTCATGTTGATTATAATTGTTAATTGTCTTTTTTTAAAATTAATTTCGAAAATTTAAAAAAAAATTGTAAATAACATTTATTTCAATGCAAAATATCTTTGGTCTGTTGTACCTAATCAGCACAACGCTGGATACACTTTAAACCAGGGGTTCTCAACCTGTGGATCGCGACCCCCTAGGGGGTCGATTGACGATTTGCCAGGGGTCGCCAGAGACCATCGAAAAAATGAATAGTTTTTTCTATTCTTCTATTGCTGTGTGTCTGAGAGGGGGGGGGGGTCGCGGCAGAGTGTGGGATTGTAAAGAGGGGTCGCCGAGCTTAAAAGGTTGAGAACCGCTGCTTTAAACCCTTGTAATTGTAGTTGCTGCAGTGGACAGATAAATCAAAAGTTCCAAAAGCTAAGCCTTAGTCATATCCTTTGATCCTTTAGTTCAGTGTTTCCATTTTACTTTGCAAGAAATGCCTTAAAGTTGATAGGAAATTCCAAATAAAGGAGGTGCTAACTTAAAACAAATATCTATCTTATCTGACCACTGTCTTTATATGAGAAAAGAGTCCTTGTAATCACAACAAATTTCCGTAAGGATCAATAAAACAGACGTA
>JAZGLO010002218.1:0-61577 GCA_036873155.1 Biomphalaria sudanica | reverse complement strand
TTTCAAATGAATTTAAAAAAAAAAAAAGTTGTACGACGCGAATTCAAACTTGAGGGCTCGCGCCTCCTCAAGCTAACATTGCACCCACTGTGCCAGAGTAAAACTGTTAATAAGAGAAGGCTTTATAGTTATCAATTGTTAGTATCAATACTTCAATAATAGAAATACAGTCTACTTCTCTTTGAATAATCAACTAACATAGTGTCGAAATGAGACATGACAAATAATTAATTCCAAACATTGAAGACATTTTTATACATTGTCATCTCAGAATCTTTCATAATTATCTTGATGCTCATTACTGTCTAATCAAGTTTAATATCAGCTCTCTTGGGCTTTACAGCTATTTTTATCTCTTCCACCAGCTTTCTAAAACTTTTATTATCAATGTGCAGCGATACAAGTACATTCGTTAATTAGAGCCTGGCGTAGTGATGGTGACCTGCATGTCTTATGATTTTTACTTTGATTAGCCCAGTTGTCACTAAGCGTGTGTGCGTGTTTCTGATGTAGCTATGAGAAAAGGTGAGCGGATGGTTTGGTTGTGTAAGCTGAAATAGATTCTGATGAAACCTCGAGGTGGTCTGACGTGAAATAAGAAGAGAGAAGACCAAGCGAGAAACTTTGAGACAGAAACAAAAAAACAACAAAAAAAACTTTAAAATAAAACCCTCATACGAAGTGTAATTGTATCAATGAGTTTGGATCATCCATGTAATTAATTAAATTTTGTTATAGATCTAGACCAACAATAAATGTGTCTGATTAATAATATTTTAACAATTGGTCTTGTTTAGAGCTATTTTATACTTTTAGCTTTCTCAACATGATATGTTCCTATCACTTATCTATCTGGACCTGTTGGGAGATAGGGGGTGGGGTGAAAGACAGGGACATCTGGGTGGATTTTACCGTACATGTTGTTTTTTTTAAAGCATTTGCACAAAAAAAAAAGGAAACGACTAGGAGTTAAGCTTGCCGCTCAAGCCTCCTCGGGCCGACGTACTAACCACTCTGCTAGTAAGGTACTTATGACTAGCGAAGAATGTATAGTTATATATTGTTTGTATCTTTTTAGAGTGGCGATCTATAAAGGGAACTAATTCAGCTTATAATACCACTTCAGCCAATTAGTTTCTTTCCCTTGTTTCCCTTGTTCATACCAAAGAAAATAATTAATAATCAATAGTTCATTAACTAATTGGTTAATTGTTGTTGTGGTTGTTGTTATAGACTGTTCTGTTGTTAGGTAAAAGAAATAATTTTGCAAAATTTAAGTTTGATCCGAGATTGGGTGTTGGACAAATAACACTTACAAACTTCTTACCAGACAGACAATCAGACAGAGTGAGTTGATATAAACTTTGTAAAAGACATGCATTTTAATGGGTTATTTCGTGTTTAAATTCTCATTCCACTGGCGTTTCTAAATATTTCTACTTTCAAGCTGAATCGGTGTATGCATATAGACAAAATAAGAGCTATATTAAGCTCTAGTTCTACATTAAGATTTAATATGACTTCATCAGTTTAATTGTACTAACTGTGTCTAAAGATACAAAAAGCGGGTTTATTAACAATTTTTATAGAAAAGGACCTTCGCTAATGCAGTCAAATTAACAGGCATAGCAGCTTATTGTGAAAGATTGTGTCATTATTGTTGATCATAGTTATGGAATAATTATTACTATAGCTTTTATATAGCGCTACTTTCATGCTTATAGCATGCTCAGAGCGCTTTGGTCCAATCTCATTTGTTGACCGGTTTGGGGGAGGGGGTATCTTGGAGTTGGTTTTCCATGCTGCCTTTAGGCGCTCAGTAAACACAACTCTGCCCGAGTCGGGTGTCGAACCTTCGAGCCCCCTTCTAGGTAGCCAAGCCAAGCCAAGTTCAAGCGCACTTGGCCTCTCGACCAAGCTTCCCACTGATAACATAATTTGATAACATAATAATATGACAAAACCTAGACCTAGTAAACAAGTGAGAAAGTTATCAGTGATAGAACTCACCTGGCTGTTCTAGATTATGTCAAACAATGTTCTGTTCTGTTAGGAGACGGGCTCTGATTAGCACAAAGAAATGCAGTTTGTACAACAGAGGGACTCAGTTTCACAACAGAGAGATGCAGGTTTTGCAACAGAGATGCAGTTTGTACAACAGAGAGATGCAGTTTGTACAGCTGAGAGATGCAGTTTGTACAACAGAGGGACTCAGTTTCACAACAGAGAGATGCAGGTTTTACAACAGAGATGCAGTTTGTACAACAGAGAGATGCAGTTTGTGCAACAGAGTGATGCAGTTTGTGCAACAGAGAGATGCAGTTTGTGCAACAGAGAGATGCAGTTAGTGCAACAGAGAGATGCAGTTTATACAACAGAGAGATGCAGTTTGTGCAACAGACAGATGAAGTTTGTGCAACAGAGAGATGCAGTTTGTACAGCAGAGAGATGCAGTTTGTACAACAGAGGGACTCAGTTTCACAACAGAGAGATGCAGGTTTTACAACAGTGATGCAGTTTGTACAACAGAGAGATGCAGTTTATACAACAGAGAGATGCAGTTTGTGCAACAGAGAGATGCAGTTTGTGCAACAGAGAAATGCAGTTTGTGCAACAGAGAGATGCAGTTTGTGCAACAGAGAGATGCAGTTAGTGCAACAGAGAGATGCAGTTTGTGCAACAGAGAGATGCAGTTTGTACAGCAGAGAGATGCAGTTTGTACAACAGAGGGACTCAGTTTCACAACAGAGAGATGCAGGTTTTACAACAGAGATGCAGTATGTACAACAGAGAGATGCAGTTTATACAACAGAGAGATGCAGTTTGTGCAACAGAGAGATGCAGTTTGTGCAACAGAGAAATGCAGTTTGTGCAACAGAGAGATGCAGTTTGTGCAACAGAGAGATGCAGTTTGTACAACAGAGGGACTCAGTTTCACAACAGAGAGATGCAGGTTTTACAACAGAGATGCAGTTTGTACAACAGAGAGATGCAGTTTATACAACAGAGAGATGCAGTTTGTGCAACAGAGAGATGCAGTTTGTGCAACAGAGAAATGCAGTTTGTGCAACAGAGTGATGCAGTTTGTGCAACAGAGAGATGCAGTTAGTGCAACAGAGAGATGCAGTTTATACAACAGAGAGATGCAGTTTGTGCAACAGAGAGATGCAGTTTGTGCAACAGAGAGATGAAGTTTGTGCAACAGAGAGATACAGTTTATGCAACTGAGAGATGCATCTTGTTTGATTATTGCTACCCTGATGTTTTATGCTGTTTTATATCTTGTATAGATATCTAAAATAATTTATGAGAGAATCTGAGCCCAAATAATACATGCTTTCATTGTTATCCTTTACCTATCTCTTAGTCTGTTGAAACACCGAGGCACCATACATGATCTGTTGACCGTCTTTCTCCATTTTTCTCTTGTCTTTTGCCTTGATAGAATTTCTGTCAATGATAGGTCTGTCAGTTTAATTCTAGCTTATATTTGTCTAACAAAACTACATATACTTGACTATTGTATTCAAGATTGTATTGCTATTTCGATCTTCATAAAGACAAAATTATTTTTAATTTCGTACTAAAAGGATCATAGTCACAGAATTCCTGCCATTGAACAATCGAACTATGTGTAGTCAGCTTCAAGTTTAAGAAAATTATTGAAATAAAGGGAAAATATATATTTCTGTTTGAAATCAATTTCAACAATTTCCTTCTGAAGAGAGGCTAAGCTCCTGTCCAAGTTTCTGTATTGTGTGTAAAGCAGTCATATGACTTAAGTCAAGTAAATCCACTTTATGACCCTCATTCCTGCACAATGCTATTTCCACTTCAGACATTGTAACTTTCAATGTCGTAATAATTGTTGATAACGTCTGCGTGATAGGAGGAGAATTAGAGTAGCTTCCCATGAACGCCAAAATATAACAAGGGCTCTTGAAAGTATAAAGTAACTTTTTTTTTTCTTTTTCTAGAGTAATTTCTCAAGATACTTGGGTAAAAAAAACATAGCTATCATAGATTTGTAATAGGTCAGCCTTGCTGTTGTAAATGTATGTCTGACTTGGACGAACAACTCAGGAGATGTTTGAGTATCGTGAGTGTCAGTTATACAAGTTCGTTGCAAAAACAGACCATCACAAGAACAAGTAAAGAACTAAGTCCAGACTGTTAACAAACTTAAACAATATTTAATCCGTAAAGGGCCACGGCCGAGTCACAGTCAATAATCGATGTTATCACCTTGAAGTCCTAACACAAACTGAAAAAAAATTAACATAATCCAACCAATAATAGACCCCCCCCCCCACACACCCATCCGTGACAACACTAATTGTCGTATTGAGTGTCCGTCATAATGGTGCGTCGCTATTCTAACTCCGCGCCTAACAGTATGTAAATATCTGAGTATATGAATTGTGTGTGCATTTCATAAATAAATAAAAAAATGTATCTAATTAATTAGCAGTAGAAATTTCTTAATAATATTGATTTCAAATCGCAAATTACGAGGTCCATGTTGTGTGTGGGCTTGCACATTAATTTGTGTCTAGATCAGACCCTTAGGGACGTCTACGAGTTTCTGTTTGGCGGAAACTCTTTATTATCTTTGTTTTTGTTTTCTTTGTCTAGAGCTGTAAAAACAATAATTTTAGTTTGACTTTCCGAAGAAGTCATGTAACATTTGTTTCTTCATAGACAATTTGTTCAAATAGCTGTCAAAACAAAAACAAATTTCAACACTTAACGAGTTCATAACAACCTTGTGATAACAGGCTATAAATAACCTGAGAAAAGAAATCCTATAAATAGAAAACCCGGGGGGGGGGGATAATTAAGATCGCGTTATACAGAATGCTGTTGTTGAATACAAAGAAAAGGATTGTTATGCAAAGGTGTATAGCTAATAGATAGAACCGTGTGAGTCTCATCGCACTAGGGCACCGTGTTGAGAACTCCCTTCTCTGATAACACGGACAATAGATAAAACCTAGAAATTCTATAAAAGAGGAAAAAAACCCAGCCAATTTGTCCTAGGCTGTTATTTAGATTGATTAATTTCACCGGAAGCCATAGTTGTTTGGCGCCAGTTCTCTCCCCACATGGAAATCGTCGAGCAAATGGAAGGCGAATATCAAGTATAATTACAGTATCTCTAATTTTGTTACTGAAGGTAATTACTTTCTTGGTCTAAAGAAACACAGCACTTTAGTTTGGTATTACTCACTTTTGGTGTTTTTCAAACCCATTCACTTGTATGCATTCGGTAAAAGACAATGTCCATATCTACCCATATGTTTTCTCTGACGCAATCCAGGCCTGAAATTGCTCTTTCCTTCTCTCTAATGTCGATAAGTTCCTATTGCTATTAATACTTTCATATCCCCTTCAATTTTTTTATTCTTGTTTGCGTGTTACCAAAATTCTGTTTGTTTGTTTGTTTGTTTTTTAATTTAAAAAAACTGCTTTAAAAAATTATCGGTTTGCTTTTAAAAAAAGAAAAAAAAAATAGCCATTGCATTAGAATTTTTTTTAACATCTGAAATATCATGTCTTATTTTCGATACATTTTCTAGTTTCTGAGATCTAAACGGGACGGACAGACAGACGGACGGACAGACCCCACACATTAATAGATGGTTTTCCCTTTTCGAGGGCCGCTAAAACAAATGGACAACTAACTAGCAGTAATATGGAAGCTATATTATTAAAACTAAAGCTAATTTCTGTGTTAGTTGGTAACAATGAAGTTCCATTGAGCGACCTGTGACATTGTTTAGTTTTGTTCATCGTGAAAACTTCCAATCATAGTAAGTCCGAAGATTAATTAGGAAAGTAGTATTTCCAGTGGCTACGCAGCCCAGGCATTGACCTACATATTTTTCCACATTCAACGCAGGCATAACCATTGTCCGCCGGTGGTGGATTTGGATTTTCTTTTCGCCGTCTACGTCTGTCCTCAAATGTGTATCCCGCGGCCTTTGTAAGTGACCTCCAGCAGTCTCGTTCTGAAACCGCCTGCAATCAAGTGCTCTTTTCTATGTCAGTTAAAGCAAGTTTCCTTGGGGCACCTCTGTTACTTCCAATAAGAGACATCCAACAGATATAATGTTTTAAGGAATATTACCAGAAAATGTGTTACGGACACTTTAAAAGTAAAAAAAAAAGGATATATCGCTTGTATAACATATAACACACTTATTGAGATCGTAACTGTTTTTGCGTGTCCACGCATCGTAAGCTAAAATCGACTAACTTGAAGTGGACATCAGGGGCTATTCCTGTGAGAAACATTCACATACGAAAACTTATATAATAATTCTTGAACAGCAAGACAACATAAAAATACTATCATGAATGATTGAATAGCTCAGGAACCAGTACTCAATAAAATATTGAGAGAATCGTTGAGTTAAGGAATACTCGACTGAATCTCGAGGGAATCGATTCCATGATCGTAACAAAAATGATTACTTTGCATTGTGTTACTTAGTTCTGTGATGAGTTCCAGAAACTTTTATGTCTCTCGTGTAACGATACGATATCTAGCGATGCATTAAACAAACCATTCAATAGATACTGTCTACATACAGTGCTACACCCTGGCAGATCCTGCTAGTATAATATATATTAAGACTAGATTCTAGATGATTAACGCCCACCCAAACACTACGATTTATATTGCTTGAATCTGCCTTCATTGTATAGCGATACATTTGATATAATTTGTTACAAAGAATTTATTTAAAGGCTTGCTGCTTATCTTATACAATTTACTATGTTTAGAATGAGTATCCTATTTCTAATCTAAAATGATTATTATGATATTTTGTTCTTAGTAGTCCAGCATAATAATATACAAATGAATTGTTACCACTTTTACATACAAAAATAGTTATTATTATAAAGTAGAATGTTCACAAATTTTCATTCCTTGTTCAGCGTTTGTTAAATTGATAACCCCGAGATAGAATTACTAATTATATTAATATTAGTCCGTCGAAATGTGACAAGCATAATTATAATAAAATTATACATTATTCAGTAATTTGTATTTCTTGTTTTATGGCCTGTCTTCACTGACAAACATAGTAGACTTGTAATTAAAACAGAAACTGTAAATACAAATTTAATTATTCTTATCAGACTTTAGATGCATATTGATCATATTAGGTTTAAAGAAAGCAGGTTCCGAAACATAAAAGGATAAACATTTGTACAGTATAAAGATCGATCAAATCTGCTGGAGCTTCTGGCTAGGAAGCAATATTTTATTCTGATACAACATGTAACATGTCAAATATTTCAATCACTCGACATTCCCCCCTTTTTTTTTAGCGCATCGCTGTATACGCTTTTAGCTAGTCAGCCAAAAACATTATTTTCGAAATTTTTAGCTTAAAAAAAAAGATACAATATTTCTCTTCAGATTTTGACTTGTGTCTATTTACCAACCTTCTTCCGTCTACCTTCTATCTAGTTGCTATGAAAAATGTAAAACTGTTAGCGAGTGGCAGGGATTGAGTAAAAATGATTGTGCTAAAAAATTTTAAACTCTATCTATCTATCTATCTATCTATCTATCTATCTATCTATCTATCTATCTATCTATCTATCTGTCTGTCTGTCTGTCTGTCTGTCTGTCTTTCTATCTATCTACCTATCTATCTATCTATCTATCTATCTATCTATCTATCTATCTATCTATCTATCTATACCATTCTATTTATCGATCTATCTATGTATATCCTGCTTCGTGGTTGAAGATGAACACATTTATTTCCAATGAACTCGAAGATGACTATATAGTCCAATCTTCACTTCAAAAAGCCTGAAGCATTCTTGGCATGGCCAACTTGAGCTTTCTGCAGATAAGCCTGCTTCTTCTCTCGGCTGCGTTCTGGCCGCACTGCTTGACTCCTATCATGAGACTTTGACACCCACGGCTTCACGCCTCGAATAGCGATGAGAGACAATGTTTTCAAGCCGTGAATGTCACTATGATGGAGCTCTTAAGAGTGTCTTTGTAAAGCTTGTGTTGACCACCACCACCACCCCCTCTTTTCCTGAGAGCGATGGACATACTGAGTATGACGTTAAAGCAGTTCTTCAAAGTACTTTTATGTTCCATATCCTGCCAGCAAGTTTATTTCACACCGGACAGGTTGACCCAACAAACATTGCCGTGAATATATCTACATAATATATTTTATAACCAACTATTTTTCTTATGTACAGTCTCATCAAAGTTTACCTGCCCCATTTGTCCACCATCTCTCCTTAAATCTTCTGCTTCGATTTTCCTGGGGTGAGCGCGGTGGCTGAGTGGTAAAGCACTTAGCTTCCGAACCGAAGGTCCCAGGTTCGAATTTCGGTGAGGACTTGGATTTTAGGGCTCCTCTGAGTCCACCGAGCTCTAATGGGTACCTGACATTATTTGGGAAAAAGCAAAGATGGTTGGTCGTTGTGCTGGCCACATGACACGCTTGTTAACCGTGGGCCAAAGAAACAGATGACCTTTACATCACCTGCCCCATAGATCACAAAATCTGAAAGGGGAAACTTAGGCCAAAGAAACAGATGACCTTTACATCATCTGCCCCATAGATCACAAAATCTGAAAGGGGAAACTTTACTTGCTTACTTCACTTTCCTAGCTCCCACCTTTACCCCCCCCCCCCGAACATTCTAGATCTTCATATTGCCCCCATCTCCCACATTCCTTATCTTAACTCTTTCTCTATTAAATGAATATGGCAACGTTGATTCCACCAGAACGTGGTAAATAATTACGGAGAGAATGAGTTAAGACTCCCTCTATGTCCCCACCCTCTCGCCTCTTTGCTTATATACTTTCTCATCTCCACAAGCTTCCCGATTGACTAAGTCTCTCATCTTTCCTAAAGACATAAACATTGCCTTTTACTGGTACTTCAAACTTCACTAACTCAATCATCGCATCAGTCCTATCATTTTACCTATATCATTGCATTATAAATTTCAGATGCTGGGCGCCCAATGCTGATTACTTTGAATGGCTCCTGTACGCCCCTATACTTCTGTCACTCCTGGTAAGCTGAATTTTAGAAATTTTAGAAATAATAACAAGTATTTTTCTTTGCTCTGATCTATAGACCGCTACGAGAAAAGTTTACAAATCTTTAACTCTTTCTTTCCATAATTATTTATCACATTCTAGTGGAATCAACGTTGGTATCGTCAGTTAGGAGAGAAAGAGTTAAATAGGGGAGAATGGTTTATTTTGCGAGAGTATTGATTTGTAGCTTTCAAATTTTATTTTAAGTCTGTTCTAGTAAATATATTAATGAAAGTTATAGTGTCTGCGTATAATGTGTGTTCGATGTTTGATGATTTCTACTTGAAGAAATAAACTATTTTATTTCGAAAAGAAGAACAGAGATTCTCCTTCGTACTTTGGAAATTCGGTCTGAGGATATAATTTCTGTGTGTGGATGTATTCACTACATTATTCTGTCCTACCTTTTTATATGTGCTCAAAGAATTAAGAAAAGTGCTGTTGTGTACTATCCACAGGTGAATGTGTTCTTCATGGTTCGTATCGTCCACATTATGGTCAACCAACTGGAGCCTCATCCTAACGAGCCGAGTACATTTAGGTCAGTGCATAATGTAAAGTACATATAGGTCGGTGCAGAGGTTTAAAGTACATATAGGTCGGTGCAGAGGTTTAAAGTACATATAGGTCGGTGCAGGGGTAAGTACATATAGGTCGGTGCAGAGGTTTAAAGTACATATAGGTCGGTGCAGAGGTTCAACTAGATAGGCAGTTCATAACTTTAAGCCTCAATGTTATTCGACCCAATTGCGCATATCACTTTCCCAATGTAGATCTTTGAAAAGCCTCGATTTAAAAACAATTTCTTTTTCATTTAATTGTATCAAGCAGCTCCAAACAATTAAACAATCTATTGTTTCTTAGTATTCATATTTAAGTTGTTGGTTTGTTGTTATAAACTACGAATATGTTTTTTTCTTTTATCAATTTTATCTTTTCACAATGGTTCTAAAAATGTACGTTATTCAAAATACAAAAGTATTTCTACAGATAACTCTCGGGGTAGTTTGATTGAATTTCGGTAATTACTATATCATTATTATAATAAGAGTAATCCAGTATTAAAGTAGCTTGCGAAGGCGATAGGGCGAGACCTGGTTGTTTGGAATGAGACTAGACCTCTGAATTGAAGTAGGACAAGAACTGTGACTAAGACTAGACATCTTTGTAAACGTTAGACTAGACGAGATCTCGCAGGTTAGTAAAACTAGACCTCGCAATTAAAGAGAGACTAGACCTTTCTAATGAAATAAGACCAAAGCTTACAAAATGAGGTAAATCTAGTCTCTTAACTAATGTAAGACTAGACCTAGCTATTTATTTAGAACTAGACCTTGCAACAAAATAAGGTTAGACCTGTCAAATAAAGTGGAACTAGACCGCGCATCTAAAGTGAAACTAGACCTCGGAACTAAAGTGAGACTAGAATTAGCAACTAAAGTGAGACTAGTCCTCGCATTTAAAGTGAGACTACACCTCACATCTAAAGTGAGACTAGACCTCACATCTAAGGTGAAACTAGGCCTCGATTCTAAAGTGAGACTTATACCTCACATCTAAAGTGAGACTAGACCTGGCAACTAAAGTGAAATGTTTGTAAAATGTTTTACATTGTTTGGATGTTCCTTCAGAGTTGAAGATAGTTTACTTCCTAGTCCAAACCTCCCGCAGGACGATGGGGAATGGGAGCGGGCAGGGTTTGAACCCGGGACCATCGATAAATCCAAACGACAGTCCAGCGTGAAAACCGCACAACCAGGCAGCCATCCTGATACTACAGCTCACAACTAAAGTGAGACTTGACTTGGCAACTAAAGTGAGACCAGACCTCGCATTTAAAATGAGATTAGTCTTTGCAAATCAAATTGAGACTAGTGCTCTCACTAATACAAGAATAACAAAATAGTAAAATAGTAAAACTATGTTTAAGAGACATTATCAATATCTTTGAGAATCACGTGACACAAATGACAAGTGTTATGTTCGAGACGGACTAAACCTGTATGAAAAATCACGCGCTGAATGTCAACTGAACAACAAGCCATCAGTTAAAACGTCTGTTCATGTTCAAAGGTCATTCGAGAACTTAAAAGTTATTTTAAGTGCATGGGGGTGGGAGTTGAATAAGTGTGAAAACCAGGAGCAAAACTTTAGACATCAAAAAGAATATCATTTGGAACAAATTGTCTGAGAATTACAAGTAAACAAACAAGAGAAGTTTTACTATGTATAGAATTTAGTTGGAGGTCCGGTGGCTGAGTGGTAAGGCTCTTGGCTTTCCAATCAGGAGTAACGTGTTCGAATCCTGGTGAAGACTGGGATTTTTTATTTGGTGATCTTTAGGGCGCCTCTGAGTTGACCCAGCTCTAATGAGTACCTGACATTAGTTGGAGAAAAGTAAAGGCGGTAAATTGTTGTGCTAGCCACATGACACTCTCGGCCACAGAAACAGATGAACATCACCAGCCCTTTAGATTAAAAGATCTGAAAGGGGAACTTAACATTATAGAATTTAGGTCATAAAGTGTATTTTAGCTTAAGAAAAATAGAGACTTAACCCTGTATTATAAATATCTTCTTATCCTATACAATAAAGGCGTTACTTCAAAAAATAAAATGATTACGTTTTATAAATCAAGGAATGTCACGCATCAGGTTGTCACGTAACCCTAAATTTATGCTATTCAAATATCAACTAATAACTTAGTAATAGAATTTCGGTAAAAACAATCTGTATATATAATTCTCAACGTCGCCCAGCCATGCGGGACACCACGAACTCTCGCCGACTCTTTAACCCTCGATGAAAAAGTCATGGAAAGATAACACTTTCATTTCTGCAAGTCGGACTAGAGTTATCCCATATAACTTTCGCGGCGACAGAGAGCGCGGGTCAGAGAAAAAAAAGAAATGGGAAGATAACACTTTCATTTCTGCAAGTCGGACTAGAGTTATCCCATATAACTTTCGCGGCGACAGAGAAAAAAAAAATGGGAAGATGAGAACGAGTAAATCTTCTCTGTATATATATTTAGTTCTCTCTACCTTCGTTTCCTAACCACGGCCACCGCTTTACATATATTTCATGGAGTCAACAGGTTCTTCAATGCAGTCGAAATTCCTGCATCAGGTAACTGTCTATTTCTATCAGTTGAATATTGTTGGAAAAATGTCATCGACGATACAATTCCCTATTAGATTAGCCGTTGCCATGACAATTGATAAAGCACAAGGCCAAACGTTCAAAAAGATATGCCTGTACCTTCCAAAACCTGTTTTCAGTCATGGACAATTGTATGTTGCTCTCTCCAGAGTTCCTTCTTTTCATTCACTCACAGTCGTTTGCACAAACCCACCCTATTTGGACAACTGTAACTAATTAGCGGCGTATGTTATGCCGCGGGTCGGCTAATAATCTGTATTCTAACACTTAAGAAGGTTCGTGTTTTATTTGTCATCAAAGCTGATCGCTGAAATTTTAACATTGTGAGACTGCATCTTTTCTTTTGATTCCCCTCGAATGGCACCGTGACATTTAATATTTGTGTGTTAATGGCTAGAAATCAATCTGTTAATTCCTTATAAAGTGAGCTGAAAGGTGGTCGATAGAGGTGTCCCATAGAAACGTTTTAAAGACCAACTTAGGCGCCACCTTGCTTTAACTTACATAGAAGACAGCACCTTGTTGCATGCGGCTGCCGAACGAGACAGCTGGAAGTCTTTCGAAAAGACCGCGGGATACACATTTGAGTCCAAAAGAAAATTCTTTGCCGAGGACAGACGTAGACATTGAATCGAACATCTGAATCGACCACCAAAAGGCTGACAATATTTATGCCTGCGCTGGTTGTGGCGAAATAAGTTGGTCAAAGCAGGGGCTGCGTAGCCACAGGAATTACTTCAATGCTCATTAATTTTCGAACGGGAAGACAAGCCTTATTGCTTATTATCACAAGACTGATTAGGGTACAAAATATTTGAATATAGATTCTAAAGTTAAATACAAAAAAAACAAAAAAACTATTACCACACTCATAGTCTGGAGGTCGTAGATTTGGTAAATAACATTCCAGCACCAATAACACTTCAAGCAAGACATTACACAACAAATCTATCATCAAATAAGAGAAAGTAGAAAAGAGAATTACCAGTGCAGTACATCCTGGTCCCGCCTTTCAACCCCTCCCCCATTACTAGCAGACTAATTTGTTTCTTGTGAATGATTGGGGAATATCTCAACACAATAAAGAACCGAAAGAGAAATTGATTTTTGTACAGAAAACTGTGTTTTGTTTTTTAATAGATTCCCAGAATGCTTAAGCCTAATCAAAATGGGGGTAAATACAGACAGACAGACAGACAGACCGGCCATCAGAAGACAGATTGGTAAATAGAGAAGAATGAAATAGGTGAATTCATTTAAGCTGATCGTGAAAAAGACAGACAGACAGAAAGATAGACAGATAGATAGATAGGTTGATATATAGACGATAGATAGATAGATAGATTGATAGATAGATAGATAGATGCATAGATAAATAGATAGATAGATAGATAGATAAAAACAGGTCGTTTAATTTCACTTTCCCCTCGGTCTGTCCCACTTTCGCCAGCTGTTAAGTTTAAAACCAGGCTACGAAGATTTAGTACAGACAGTAATGACCAAACGGAACTGATTAGTGTCCCCAGAGTACTGTCCCCTCAGCTCGGGCGCTCGACAACTAATTACAAAACGTTCCAATACATTGTTGTTTAGGGATATTCGACACAGAACTAGTCACTATATACATAACTATACAGATAACACAAGTGTATACGATTAGCAGAGGACAGTTGGTCTCATGGCCAAAGAGAAGTTACCTTGATCTTCTCAACTATTTCGTGAACTTTACTTTGGAAAAGAAACAAATAAATTAAAACGTGCAACTAAGAACAGTGGGTGAATGTCAAAGGGAAAAAAAGTAAATCTTTTAATTATGTGTTTGATTCAAACATAAAAATAAACTTTAAACAGACATGTCATTTAAAAGAAACACTTGACTGAATCTAGGGATGTAGAGTAAAGTGCGAAGTTCGAAAGTATTAAGCCCGTCGGCAGCAATTTTCAAGTTTGGATTTTTATAGCACCGTAACGGTCTGACCTATGAAAAAAACTGATGGTATTTCTGAATTCCTCGTCCTTTTTTCTATAAAAAATAGATCGAATTTAATGTATCACTTATCACTAGGCACTAGGCTTGGTTCAAATTGAATATGAGTTCAAAGAGGAGTAGGGTAGGTATCGCCAAGCGTACTTTACCTCGAGCGGATTTTTCCGCAGTTAGTAAGCTCGATTGGGTTGATGCATGGTTCGAACAGATCAAAGAAAATATATTTAAAAACATGTTTTAATATTTAATTTTCACTATAGTCATTTTCTTTTTACTCCAGCGCAAGAACACCATCTATTGCACCATTCCTCACCTTCCACAACTTCAAATAGTCTCTTTAAGCTGATGAGCAATCAGACTTAAAAATACCCTTAAGCCCATTACCCATTTCCTTCACTACCGGGTAGTAAAAAAGAATAATCCACACCTCCTGAGTTTGACCTCACCATGAACTTAGCCTTTGCAAGGAAAAAGAAATAGTATGTGTCGGAAGTAAAGAAAAAAGGTGCATGCGCAGTAGCAATATAGTAGTAATTTGGTAAACATTCAAAAAAGTTTTAGCAATAAAAAGTGAACTGTTCGAACCTCTTGACAAATCGGGGCTGCTCGAACTTCGCACTTTACTCAGGTGATTTGATAAACAGATGTATGTATCGTATGTTTTTGGCAACGTACCTTTCTTTCCTCTCTCTTTGAGCTAGGATGTAATGATTTTTAATTCTGAACAAACTTTGGTATTATTTCAAACAAAACAAACAATTGACTTTCACACGTTTTGTTTTTGTTTTGTTTTTGTGTTTTTTTTTTGTTTTTTTTTCTCTCCTTTATTTTAAATTTTACAACTTTTACTTTCTTCTGTTCTTATTTTATCTTATTTCATCTATACCTTACTTTATCTTATTTCATCTATACCTTACTTTATCTTATTTCATCTATACCTTACTTTATCTTATTTCATCTATACCTTACATTATCTTATTTTATCTATACCTTACTTTATCTTAATTCATCTATACCTTATTTTATCTTATTTTATCTATACTTTATTTTATCTTATTTCCTCTATACCTTATTTTATCTTATTTCATCTATACCTTATTTTATCTTATTTCATCTATACCTTACTTTATCTTATTTCATCTATACCTTACATTATCTTATTTCATCTATACCTTACATTATCTTATTCCTTCCATACATGCTTCATATGTCTATTTTAATTTTTTTTTCACATCACCCAGTTTCTAGAATTCACATACAGACACACTACATTTTGTTTTTCATGTGACAGACATCAGGTGTCAATTAGACCAACAACAGTCGCACATTAAGGACAAGAAAAATATTATTTACCAAGCTGAGATATTGCCTGGACACTGCAGAAAATAGCTCACAGTTCTATTCACTTCAACACACACACACATGCACAGGCACATATATAGAGCCACCCTGATTTCTTTGTCCATGTTTTGAAGTGTTTTCATGTTGAAATCTCTGGTCTGAATACCCCTCCCCCCACTCCCTTAGTTAACTCAAGCAAAAACTGTCTACTAAAATCAATAATCAATGAACATCGGCCGTTCATTCATTGTCTCTTTCTATCTTTTATGTTTTCTAAATACAAGAACAATGAATAAATTCTTATAGAAAGCCCGAGAAAGTTTTTTTTTAATCGGACTGTAATCAATAACTTTTTTAGATGGAAAATCTTTTTTGCAATTCAGAACAATTTCTAAGAGGCTCAAACCCAGATTTTTTATTCTCCAATTCTAATTCTTAGATTTTGATTCTTTTTTTTTTTTTATAGTTCTAACTGTAAATAGGCCAAAATTATTGTCTAGATGAGGAAGACTTTTCAACCTCAAAGAGATCAATGACAACTTGGCATGGGCTCTAAGTGCGTTCTTATACATCTCGCAGTGAAATGGGCTGTTTTTTTTTCTGGCACAAGTTCTCAGAATTTAGCTGCCAAAAAATAGATAAAAGTTCGATGAGCCAAACAAAGGTTTATAGAATGATTGATTGGAGTATTCTTACTGTCTTCAGCGTTAATTATTGGGAGACGAAAGCTGACGGGACAGACACCAAAAAAAAAAATGTAATCTTCGTTTAACATGTTGGGATACATTTCAAAAGTGCGTCTCCGTGATTCTCTTAGTGGGGATTAGGGGAAATCAGGATCTTAATTTACGTAATGGAGGATTATTAAATCAGCAGGGGAGTTGATGGAGTAATTAAAACTGTTACACTTATGCAGGCGGCATACAAACCTTTTAGGTTTTCTCGAGCACTCTTCCGTAGCTATAGCGTTTTCTTGGACTTTCTAAAAAATCTGTTTTCAAACGCATTGGATAATTATTTTGCTAAATGATTAGAATATTTTTAAACATTTTCTTTTTGTCGTTATATTTGTTTCTCTCTTTCTCTGTTTCTTTCTCTTTCTCTCTCCCTTTTTCTATCTCTCTCTCTTCTTACTTTTAAACTGGAACAGACATAAAATAGAGCAGTGAGAATGATAACAAACGAATATTCACACCTTCAGTAAAATCACTAAATTTAGAAAGCCTTCAGGACAGAAGACTTAAAAGTAAAGTAGCAATTATACATAAAACACTGAACCATAATCTTCAAATACAAAAACAAAATTTAAAAAATACCCAGAAAGACATAAAGATAAAGGCACATTCTCGTTCCATATGCTAGAATAAATTTGTTCAAATACTCCATCTTCCCTAGTGCTATTAGAGCATGGAATGGGTTGCCTGAGCTAGCTAAGAAAACCATCTTCTTTTTTTAAGTAACGTCTGTATTTTATAAAATAAGATAAGATAGGAAATACACCGCAATCAACGCAAAAGAACTTTACAAAATGAAGCCAATTTTTATGTTGCTTAATTATCTATACTATAAACTGAACAACGTACAACGGTATACAATTACCGAACACTCTACAAGTTAGGTTTGACAAAAGCTTCTAAAGGTACGTAGAAATACCACAGGCCTGTTTCATTTTATAAAGTCAGAGCGTCTATGCGCCCCTTTATCAAGACTGCCTTTGGGAAGAAGTTCTGTTACTACAGTAAAATTAATTAATGTATACTTAGCAAACATGATAATGAACATATAGAGACTTCATCTTTAGTATGAGTATGAGTAGATGTGAGCGAAAACTGTCATTTTATTACGTCACATCCTGTCACATGGCTTTCACGACAACAATTAAATACGTAATATAAACATTTGCGCTGGCGTAAAGCTCGTCACCCCTTGTCCTGTCTAAAATTTCGACTATGGCAGCGACCATTATTATAGCTTTTATACAGCGCTACTTTCATGCTTATACCATGCTCAGAGCGCTTTGGTCCAATCTCATTTGTGGACCGGTGGGGGGGGGGGGGTATCTAGGACTTGGTTTTTCCGTGCTGCCTTTAGGCGCTCAGTAAACACAACTCTGCCCGAGTCGGGTGTCGAACCTTGAGCCCCCTTCTAGGTAGCCAAGCCAAGCCAAGTTCAAGCGCACTTCCTCTCGACAACGCTTCCCACTAAGCAGCTGAATCCACGCTTCACATTTGGGAATAACCGCCACAATACTTTGTAAGTGCCTCCACTCTAGTCTCTAGCTACGGGTCACTGATGACGGCCCATTGTGGACTGAGTCATCAGGCCTTTCTTTCATGCCCACGCCCTGCGAGGAAAAACCAAAGAATACAAACTCATAAAGGAGGCAAAACACTCTACCCTCTAATCGTCTGCTTCCACTAAAAGACGTGTCCACGGAGGTGTCACTTTGAGGCCCCGAAGAGCTGTGATTATCTCAGCGGGCCTGTTACCTAAGATGCTCTCCGATTGAATGCAAAGAAGAAGGGAGTTAGGCCTACCGTAATTCTAGGGTTGGGAACTCTGTTATTTGACGTAGTGTCTCAAAGCTCCCATGCAGTTCTAATGACCTTACAGATACGTCTCCCCGCTCAGAGCTGCGGACACTGTTGAAGGACGTGCACCACCGACTCATGTAACTCCCCGCAGTGTCGTCATCGGGAATCAAAATTGGGCCGGAACGGGTAACTTGTGAGAGAAATGTTAATTATATTTCTTTTAACCCTTGAGGAAGTTAAATAACATTTCTTTTTATTGTTTGTTTGTTTTTATAACTCGTGTTTGTTAGTTTGTTTTACTCTCTTTGACTTCTTGTAAATCTGAATCAAACTGCATGTGTGTTAATGTTGTGAAAGTCTTTCAACAAAGTATACATATATTTTTTTTAACTCTTTCAACGTTCAAATTATATAATATGTATTTGATTTTTGGGAGCCTTCTAGTTACTTATTATAATGTTTTGATTCCACTTTGACACGACATCAACAGACGTGCTGTGAAAGCTGTGGGAGTCTTGATGCCTCTGTTCGGGATTCAGTTCCTTCTCTTCGTCTATCGTCCAGGAGAGCGCTACAGTAGCCTGTCCTTGGCCTTTGAAATGACTTCTAAAATCTGTTCTAGTCTACAGGTAGGTAACTCTTGTATTAGGTGAAACAATGCAATTAATGAAGCGATGGCGTGTCTGACAATGTGTTTCACTACCTAGACCTTCCAGACAGTGTGTGTAGCGACACGATGCATGCTTTTTCTCACTGTTTCGACCCTGACCTAGATATAAATCTGTAACACCATTTCTTGTTTGACTTCGTCTACCATCCGCCCTTCATGTCTCATAATAAACAGCCTCAGTTTGTGTCGATTAGACCAACAACAGTCGGTCTATAAAGACAAGAAAAATATAATTTACAAAGCTAAGATATTGCGTGGACGCTACTCCTAACAACTCATAGTCTACACACTCACACACTGTTATGGAGTGTGTGTGTATGTGTGTGTTTCTATGGTGACGGTGAGAAAAACGTAAGCGATTGGTTGTTATGTTGAAAGGAGAGTTTATGTTGAAGGGAGAGTTTATGTTGAAGGGAGAGTTTATGTTGAAAGGAGAGTTTATGTTGAAAGGAGAGTTTATGTTGAAGGGAGAGTTTATGTTGAAGGGAGAGTTTATGTTGAAAGGAGAGTTTATGTTGAAGGGAGAGTTTATGTTGAAGGGAGAGTTTATGTTGAAAGGAGAGTTTATGTTGAAGGGAGAGTTTATGTTGAAAGGAGAGTTTATGTTGTTGAAACTGTTCGATAGTTAAGTCCACGTCTTATTTTGTATCTTTGACGGTGACACATTGTGACATTTACATTGACATTCAATTTGTTATTATATCATATTAAATATAATACATAAAGCATAATGCAAGATAAGGGCATTGTCGTCTGCGGCCTTAGGTAAAACAGACGACTCCACATTGCCAGAGTGAAAAGACGTGTTTTCGTAGTGAGTTTGAATTTTTTTCAAAATGCCATTTTTATATTATTAGTTATTTCATCTCAAGTAATCTATTGTCTATATTGTACTAAAGGTTACAAATACAATATGGTTTACAAAGACTTTATTCCAGTTATTTCCAGTTGTACAAGTTAGCATATAATACACGCCTACATCGGTTTAGTTTTCTAACCAGCAGTTTGGTGCCACAAGTCAACGACCGACCACAACACGCACCTTAGATATCTGGACACTTGAAGAGTTTGAAAACTAATAGAAGGAATATTAATAACAACAATAGACTATAAGTTAAAGATATTTCTTTATAACCAACTGTGTTGTCTATCGTATACTGTTATATGAGAATGGACGAGTGTCCCCCAGCTTCGGTATCTAAAAGGGGGGAGGGGACATGTCTAGACAGCGGTTCTCAACCTTTTAAGCTCGGCTTCGCCTTTTTACAATCCCCTACTCTGCCACGACCCCCCCCCCCCCACCCACACAGCAATAGAAGAATAGAAAAAAAAATCCACTTTTTCGATGCGACCCCTTGCAAATCGTCAGTCGGTTGAGAACCCATGGTCTAGACAGTCACACGACTGGTATGGGCGTTATGAGGCATTACGCTGTACGGCCCGTTAACTTGATCAGTATGGGGTAGACTAGTCCTTCCTACTCCATTTCCAGGTCATCTCAGGTATACGAGAATGAGATGCTAGATTGTAAAGGAATAAAACTATTAAAATGTTATATGTTTCATTTATATTTTACTTTATATTTTTAATTATTATATGTATTTTTACATAGGAATCCCTTATTACCCCTTCTTATTACATACTACTTTAAATATTTAGGGGGGGGGGCTTTCCGTCTTCTTTTTTGGTCTCTTTTTTTTCCCTTTATTAAAACAATGTTCACACTTTACATGCATATTTAGAATGAAATGAATTAAATACAAGTATAAAATGATACGTTGATTGTAGATTATTGCAACTTGTTCGAGATTAATTAAAATAACTAAATATTGATCCGTCTTGTGAAGATTGATTTCTGGTCTTGGTTGTCTGACCATTTTATTTACATGTTTCTTTTGTAAATGCAATGTAATTAGCCTAATAGTTTAAGTTTTTCTTTTCAGTTAATCTTGACGCGTTTTTTTTTTTCGGCTTAAGTAAATAACCAATTACCTTTTTATTTGATGTATACAATAAATACATTTAAAATGTTACTAGTTGAAAAAATTGGGTCCTATTTGTTAGTCTCCTTCAGTCATAGTGCGACTATGGTTCATCTCGAAAACTTTTCGGTGTCACTGTGGAGCCCTATTTCGGAGAGACACTCCCGTCCACATATATCGCTGGTTAAGGTGGCTATCGCTTTGGTGGTAGAGGAGCTAGCCATTTTTTCATATGGCACGCTTTTCTTCCAGAGCTAAAGCCCATGTTTTTTCACTGTCCATAGCTTCTTGGTCACCGTTTCTCTTCGTTTAGTGCAGTGTAGGGCTATGTCTTCGCAATGGTCTGTGGGTTCTATTAAATGTCATATTACATAAGTATCTAACATAGACAGATACATATTCAATCTTCTTAGAACAATATTTTTTTCCTTGTGAAATTCTAAGGTAAGGGATAGATGTCCTTTATCGTCAAGGTCTACAGGAGTCTTGTAGAGTTTATGACGATCCCTGGCCGACAAAAGATTGTTGGCGCTTTGGTACGATGGTTGGGACTCTTTGTATAAGGGACGTGAGCTCCACAGAGCAATGAGTAGACCAGACAGGAAGGATGCGTGGTGGCAACTTAATCGTGCGGAACAGGCCGTCCTAGCCCAGTCGGTCACTGTCCAATTGCTGCTTACTTTGGACGGTTTTGAGAAAACTAGGACACACGGTGTCGCCACTTCATCGTGGACGCTGAGACAATAGACCACATTCTTTACGAATGTCGCGTTCTGCCTGAAAGACGATCGGGACAAGGATTTAAGAGAGAGAGAAAACTGGTTCCTGTGCGGCATTAGAACTGTCCTTGTACGGGGACAAGGCGACCTTAAAACTCATGCCCGCTTCCTTTCCCTTGCACTATGGGAGTAATTTAAAGCATGGTTCGCTACCAATGGGGGTTTCTGATTCGGTAGAGTTTATACGGAGGATGAAACTATTCTGCAGTAGACAGCTTAAGGCGGACTGTGCCCTGGGTATGCCCTGTGGAGTCGTCACATCCTGGATCCAGGCCCCTTCACGATATCACATTCACCAGATCCAGAGAAAAACTTCATGATGGGTTTATATAAAGTACAGGATTCCAGCTACCCGTCGCCTCAGCTTGGCGCCTCCGTGGAATCGTCTAGTAGAGGAACTAGATAGGCCAAGTACGAATAGTGAACCAGGTCCTGCAGGATACCCTGGGTGAGCTTTTTTTTTTTTTATATCTCACTCGGGGTGGGGATGGAACAAATAGCAGTACCCCAGTTCAACAAGTCATTCCACAATGGGGGCCATCGTCAATGTCTCATCAGCTGGAATGGTGGTCCCTGCACGGAACAGTGGCGATTACAGTATAGAGATATGAGACAAGCTCCCCATTGTAAGCGCTGCTCTGGGCCACTTGTAGCAAGTGGACCCAGGACCAGGAGAGGTGCGCTGTGTAGGTGGTACGGTCTGCTTTCTAAGCCCAGTCATTATGGCCGCTACTACTGGGAGCCCTAAGACAGGACTTGGGTAAGGAGCCTCACGTCGAAGCCTGTTCGTTGGATAAAACTCTTTCTAACGATCAATGGTAAATTGGAGCCAACTGTGCAAATGTCTTATTTAACTTCACAGAAGGGAGAGTTTATGTTTTTAGGGAGAGTTTATGTTGAAGAAAGAGATTATGTTGAAGGGAGGGTTTATGCTGAAGGGAGAGTTTATGTTGAAGGGAGAGTTTATGCTGAAAGGAGAGTTTATGCTGAAAGGAGAGTTTATGTTGAAGGGAGAGTTTATGCTGAAAGGAGAGTTTATGTTGTTGAAACTGTTCGATAGTTACGTCCACGTCTTATTTTGTATCTTTTACGGTGACACATTGTGACATTTACATTGACATTCAATTTGTTATTATATCATATTAAATATAATACATAAGGCATAATGCAAGATTTCTTATACTCTGCCATGCAATGCTAACTAAACTAACCTATATCCTGCTCTTTCCCTAGGGAGCATTCATTGCTATAGTGTTCTGCTATATGAATAAAGAGGTACGTATAATGATATACACTACACCATACAATCTCCTTTTTTTTTTAGATTACTAGAAAATTTCCTATTAGTTTTTTTTAACCTTTTGAATTAATTTTTGAAATGATTAATTGTTGCAATAAAACACCTCCTACATAAGGCTTGATTCTAGTAGTGTACGGAAGGGGTGATAATAATTCCCTTTACGTGTATAAAAAGACTGTTTATAGGTAAGAAGGGAGACAATTACAGTATTATTTTTCGATCTTATCAATGTTTCATTTAGATCTGAAGATTTCTTAGAACTTATCGGGGTTTTTATTTTGTGTTTTTTGTTTCTTTGTGTTGTAAATTGGTCAGTACCAATCGCTTGATTTCATTGAAAAGGGTACTATACATAAACATACGTTCAGCATCAATAGATTGCACGCACGTAAGGACAGTATCTGATTCTTTTATAGAGTCTCTCTCTCACTCTCTCTCTCTCTCTCACTCCAACTGTACAATACAGTTGTCACTCTCTCCCTGCCTCTATTTTCTTTTTCTCTCTTTGTTTCCCCTATTTCTCTTTCTTCTACCCCCTCCTCTATTTATCTCTCCCCTCCTCTATATATCTCTCCCCTCCTCTATTTATCTCTGCCTTCCTCTATTTATCTCTCCCTGTCTCTTTATTATTTTGGAGCAAACAATTTCTGTATTACGCATTCAACATGCTTATGTTCTCAGCGTTTCTTTTCCTAGACGTTCAAACTAATCTCCCGGCGCCCCTTCCGTATTTAAAATGTCAAAAAGTCGGAATCTGTTTCATCAAAACAAGAAACAAAACCAACGTAAACATTGAAAAGTGCGCCACCTGGACGCTGGGGTCCACGCGCGTCGAGCCTAGCTCTCGCCATGCGAAAGGGAGATTAGCCCGGTGTCACATCCAATCCGGTCACGATCTTTCCTTAAATACATTTCATGTCAAACTGAAAGATGAGGAAAAAAAAAAAGAAAGAGAACTCTCTTGCGGCGATGATAACACACTTCTTGACAGAAGAGCTCCACACACAAAAATTCTCATCATAAAAATACATAATTTTAAAAAAATGTCAAGGTTATGCAAAGATTTTTTTTTAATATGAAGGGGGATGAGTTCCGTCAGATTTGTTAAGGATATCTGGATATAATACTAAATTAATTTTGTTAAATATTTATTTTAGAAAAATCTTGTATCTATAGAATTAAAACCACATCAGATTAGAGTTATGGCTGTCTTAGATGACACTTATAATTTATAATCAACCCTATTGACTGTTTTAAGATTTCGACGACGATTCTCCTTTCTCTCCCCCTCCCCCCCCCCCCCCCCCCCAGGCTTTTATTCCGAATAAAAAATTTTTTTCATGATTATGGCACTGTAAATTACATTTTTTGAAAGATACTCATCAATTTTTTTCCCTTCTGCATACAACTGCAGAAATCATGAATGTCTGAACTCATTATATATATATATCCTTGCTTCTGTGTTAAATTAACTTAGCTTAGAAAAAATTCCTTTCTATTGAGTCAAATCATTTGTCCTACACTCTTCTACCGAGATGCTAATTTAAAATTTGCTGACATCAAACCTGACTTTTTGGATAGAAATCAAATGAATTGGTCACTTCTTCAGAAAAAAAAAAGTTTAGCACTCGAAAAAAAATAGTTTTAAGATACATTTCGTTAGAGGCAATGGCTTAAAACGGTTGATGAATTAATGCAATGTCGGAATTTGACAACTGGTAGGCTTTATGCATATAAAAAGCTGGTTAGTAAACAAATTACAAAGAGAACGAGAGAGAAAGAGAGAGAGAAAAAGAGGAAGAGAGAAGATAGAGAAAGATAGAAATAGAGAGAGAAGGAGAGAGAGAAGAAGAGAGAGAAAGAAAGAAGGCGTTACAGACTAGACCATTGATGCCCAAAATACGGCCCGCGGGCCAGATGCGGCCCGCGACGTGGTTCCATCCGGCCCGCCGAAAAGTCGCCACAAAATGTAAGAAAATCCCCCCCCCCCCACCCTTTGCCCCCCCCCCCCCCCCAAATAAAAAAAATTATTTTTACCTTCGTAAGGTCCCTCAATTTTTTCTGATTGATTAGTATGATGACCTTTTTCATTTGTGCGTTTATGAAATGAGACTCAGATTATATAGAAGCTACCGGGAAAAGTGAACGGATCTTGACTTTTTGTGGAACATGATTGTGAACCAACATATTTGATTAGTGAATAAAGTGTGGCTGTTTGTTGTTTTTTTTTAAAGAACAACACATAGGCCCTAAACGCCATTATAAAACAAATATGATGACATTGTTGGTTTGAGCTGCGAATGAAAAATTGTTTAGCTACTCCTAGAGATTGATTGAATGGGAATGTGTTTGTTTGTTTTCATGTAGTCTCCCTTGTTCTACTGTCAGTATGTTCACGTGTTCACGGTTTACTCTTAAGTGTGTCAGTAGTGTGTATTCACTGTGTATTAGTCTCTGCTGGTTGTTCTCTCCTTGTTTTCACGTTAATAAAAATGGAGTGTAACTTTTAAACATCAGTATTGTTAGTGTATTGTAATAATATAACATGGTGGCAGCTTTCTAAAAGTTCTAAAATGGAAACTGTAAGTAAAACTAACTTTAAACCAAGAATTAACCCTCCACCTCCTTTAAATGTGAAGAAAGGGTGTGAGGAATGGAAGCTTTTCAAGCAAATGTGGCTGAACTACTGCACTATCGAGAGAATAAACGATATAGATGAAGAGTATGCCAAAGCACTGTTCTTGCACACTATCAGCCCAGCGGCGTTGGCAGTATACAACAGTATCACCTTTAAACCAAAGCATAATGTTCAAGACATAATATGTGCATTTGATGAGCACTTCATTGGTTTAGAAAATGAAACTTATGAAAGATATGTTTTCAACAACAGACAGCAGAAGCCACAAGAAACCGTAGAGGATTACTTACTAGCTCTA
The DNA here is from genome assembly GCA_036873155.1 of Biomphalaria sudanica. Classification (NCBI taxonomy): domain Eukaryota; kingdom Metazoa; phylum Mollusca; class Gastropoda; family Planorbidae; genus Biomphalaria; species Biomphalaria sudanica. The sequence continues at coordinate 35,785 of JAZGLO010002218.1, read as the reverse complement.
CGCACACTCGCTAAAACCTGCAATTTTTGTGACCATCTTGAGAGTCATTAATAAGAGACCGAATGGTAGTTGGCATCAGAGACACAAAGACAAAGAAAGAACTCTTACAAGAACATAAACTAACACTCAAGACTTGTATAGAAATCTGCAAGGCTAATGAAGCTGCTGACTTGCAACTACAGGTACTAGAGACAGGTAGGCCTACATCTGATGCCTCACCACCTCAGGATGAGGCGTTCGCTGTCTCGTCTCGCAAAAACATTCTACAACAAAATGCTGCTCATAAACAGCGCAAATGTAAATTTTGTGGACAAAACCACCCGTTCAAAAAGGAACTGTGTCCTGCGTGGGGTAAAATATGTAATAACTGTAAACAAAAAAATCATTTCGGCATTCAATGCAACCAAAAGAAACTGCAATATGTACATGAAGACAGTGATGATTGTTATTCGTTATCTTCTAATGATGAGGCTGTGCTTGCTGTACAAGGTGGACTAAACAATAAAATCATAAAAGCTGAAATGATCATAGCTGGTGAGAAGATTGTGTGTCAGATTGACTCGGGTGCCAGCGTTAATGTCATCCCTAAGAAGCTTATTAAATCTGCACAAATCTGTCCCACTCAAAGCAAGCTACGTGTGTATGACGGTAGCACACTCATACCTATTGGAAAGGTACAAATCGTAGTACAAAATCCAAGGACCAACAAGAGATATCGTGTTGATTTCGTGCTTGTGAGAGATGACTTAACTCCCCTGTTAGGGAAGAAAACGTCAGAAAAAATGGGACTAATTACAATTAACTATCATACTTTTGAAAGTGTTGACAAGGTTGAAAGTGTTGATAAGCCTCTACCAAGGTTATCGACAAAAATATTTGAACAGTTCTCTGATGTATTTGATGATCAGCAGGGTGAATTACCTGGTGTTGTACACTTAGAAGTGAATCATGACATAACACCAGTTACATGTCCATCTGGTCGTGTACCTTTAGCTATGCAGGCTAAAGTACAGTTTGAGTTAGAACTGCTAACAGAAAAAGGAATCATTGAGCCTGTTGATAAACCTACTGACTGGGTCAGTCGAATGGTGATTGCAACTAAAAAATCTGGAAAACTCCGTATCTGTTTAGATCCTCGTTCTCTCAACAAGGCACTTAAAAGAGAACGTTTTCCCCTTCCAGTAATGGAAGACTTGCTTCCTAGATTATCGAATGCAAAAGTGTTTTCAAAACTGGACCTTGCAAATGCATATTGGCATGTGCATCTGGATGAAGCATCGAGTTTGCTAACAACTTTTCAGACACCCTTTGGACGTTACAAGTGGAGAAGATTACCATTTGGAACATCTGTGAGCTCAGAACTGTTTCAGAAACATTTAAATGCTGCTCTTGAAGGTCTTGAAGGTGTGATTGGTGTAGCTGATGATATTATAGTTTATGGTTCCGGAGACACATGGGAAACAGCTTCCCATGACCATGACAAGAATATTACAGCATTATTTGAGAGATGTCGCTCTGTGGGAATTAAACTGAACAAAGAAAAAGCTGAGATTAAAATGAAAGAAATTACATTTCTGGGACATCTAATTACAAGTGATGGTTTAAAGATTGATCCTGAAAAGGTAAAGGCTGTTAAAGAAATGAACAAACCAACAAACGTTGAGGAAGTTCGGCGCTTTTGTGGGTTTGTGAACTATCTTGCTAAATTCCTACCCAAACTATCCGACGTCATTGAACCAATTCGGCAGCTACTTCATACAGATATCCCTTGGTCATGGTCGAGAAAACATGACAGTGCATTCTGTGACATACAATCTATGGTGACTCAAGCTCCTGTGCTAGCATTCTACAATCCACTTAAAGAATTGACCATACAGTGTGATTCCAGCCAAAATGGTCTTGGCGCTGTCCTAATGCAGGAAAGTAAGCCCATAGCTTACGCAAGTCGATCTTTGACTGATACTGAAACTAGATACGCACAGATCGAGAAAGAAATGCTAGCAATTGTATTTGCACTGGATAAGTTCCACCAATACACGTTTGGTCGACATATAACCATTGAAAGTGACCACAAACCTCTTAAAGCAATAATGGCTAAACCTCTCACAGCTGCTCCTCGAAGATTGCAGGGAATGATGTTGCGCATACAAAACTATGACATAACTGTAATTTATAAAAAGGGAAAAGAAATGTATCTTGCCGATGCACTTTCAAGAGCTCATATCAAGTCATCAGCAAACAGTCAAGGGGAGTTTGAGCTCATAAATATGGCCAGTTTTCTAGCAATTGGGAAAGAAAGACTACAGAAACTAAAGGAAGAAACCGAGAAAGATAGGACGCTTCAAAAACTTCTAATCACAATTAATCAAGGTTGGCCAGAAGGCAAGCATCTTCTACCATATCAGCTAACGCCTTATTATAATTTCAGAGACGAAATGTCACTTCAAGAGGGGCTTATATTCAAAGGTGAAAGAGTAGTAGTGCCCAAGTCACTACGATTAGAAATGAAAAGAGAAGTTCATTCTACACACTCAGGCATTGAAGGATGTCTAAAAAGAGCTCGTGAGAGTTTATTCTGGCCAGGAATGACCGGTGACATAAAGCATTATATTTCAACTTGTGAAATATGTCAAGCTTTTCAACCCAATCAACAGAAAGAGACTTTAATGAATCATGAAGTTCCCACACACCCCTGGGAAAGGGTTGGTGTTGATCTATTCACACTTGACGGCAAAGACTATCTTGTGTGTGTGGACTACTACAGTAACTTCTGCGAAGTTGATCGTCTAGAGAACACTAGTTCAGAAACTGTCATAAGAAAACTTAAAGCCCATTTCGCTAGATATGGCATCCCATCCACAGTGGTCTCTGACAATGGACCTCAGCTATCTTCGGACAGCTTCGCAAAATTCGCCAGACGATTGGAGTTTCAACCATTTGACAAGCAGTCCCCACTATCCCAGATCAAATGGAAAAGCTGAATCAGCCGTGAAGACTGTAAAGACATTATTTCTTAAAAATAAAGATCAGTTCATGGCTTTACTTAATCATAGAAGCACCCCGAATAAAACTGGTACTAGCCCATCACAGGCATTCTTCAACAGAAGAATCAGAACCTTGCTGCCTATAGCTAAAAGCCTGTTGAAACCTCAAGTTCTGGATACTCAGAAACATAGAAAAGCGCTGAAAGAAAACCAGAGGAGATCAGCGATTTACTACAACTCCCACGCTAAAGATTTACCTCCCCTTGCTAAGGGTGAAGAGGTGAGACTAAAGTCAAGGTCGCGTGGCCATGAGCGTTGGCAAAAGGGAGTTATAACTCGTCAGTTACAACAACGGTCCTATGAAGTTGAATCGGGCGGAGGAGTTTATCGCCGAAATAGACTTCACTTACGAAGAATCCCACTGCCTGCTGAAACGAATGCGCCTACACCAACAGGTACGACCGAGCCTGACAACCCCGCACCTGTGGATGCACCCAGCACAGATGAAAGTAGGCCTAATGCTCAGAGACCTGAGAGCCATATAGAAGACGGGTCTCACAGATCGACAACGTATACAACTAGGTCAGGCCGAGTGGTCAAATCCACAAGAACTAGTGACTATGTATATGACTAACCTCAAACACCGGAGGATGTTACATTTATATGTGTATTTATGTTTATGTCTGTTGTGTGTGTGTTTGTTTGTTTTCATGTAGTCTCCCTTGTTCTACTGTCAGTATGTTCACGTGTTCACGGTTTACTCTTAAGTGTGTCAGTAGTGTGTATTCACTGTGTATTAGTCTCTGCTGGTTGTTCTCTCCTTGTTTTCACGTTAATAAAAATGGAGTGTAACTTTTAAACATCAGTATTGTTAGTGTATTGTAATAATATAACAGAGAAGAGAAGTCATTTTGACGCGTGAAAAAGAGATAAACTTTTAAATATCCCATTAATTATTTTAAGTACTAGATCCTTGAGTGTCTAATCAAAATAGTTTTCGCTCAAAACGTCTGTATCATATCAAATATGTCTTGATCTAAAAATCATATTTATCTGAAGGCAGCAGAGGTTTGAATTCTGAGTTTTCCTTCTCAGTCGGGTAGCAGGAACTCGTTAGCTTTTGGTGGCAACCAACCTTTTGTCCTACATGCTAAGCTTCTAAACGTTATCACCGACAGCATCTCGGGGGGTGGGATGGGGCTTTAGACTTGGGCTTGAGGCTTTAGAAGATAGGTCATGAGGCCATAAGGTGAAAACCTACAAAATCACAAACTCAGATTGGACAATCTGCTTCAGAAGAGAAAATGAATAAAATAAATTCTAGAAACAACATTCTGGACACATGCAGATCTAGGTATTAGAACAGACTAAAGACTGAATCACTTATTTCAAAATAAAATGCTGCACATATTTGAATAACTAGTTGTTGAGCGTCTCGCTAATGACACACATGTCCTGGGTTCGATCCCCATTCTAAATTATTTGTATCAAGTATAAATGAAATATAGATACTAAATGTTTTCTTGGAGGTTCAGCGAGTGCCGATTTAAATTATTCCGACATCGAATTCCAGCGGTGGTTGATTTTGAAACCAATACGATGCAAATGCCCACACATTTTCATCGTATGACCTCAAAACCATCCATTCGAAGTTTGTTTGTTATCGGTTTCAAAGCCTAACCTACAAGATTACAAAAGAGATTTTGTGTTTTTTGTCAAGAACTTGTTACTAGCTCTTGATGGCTACAGTGGTTCTCACTACTTTAAAAAAAATACCAATGTATAAAGCTAATATTAGAGAGATAGTCAACAATTGTATCAATTATTATCTCCGACTCCGGACACACATTTGTATTTGAAATTGATATATTGATATAGAACTGGGCGTTAACCAACAACATTAAAAATAATTAAAAAGAAGTAATTTGATGTTTATTAATGAAGTTAGCCTACGTGTCATACGACAGTAGGGACTGTAATATGTACAAAATACTAGTAATAATAATATTATAAAGTGTTCTCTTTAACCTATGTGATTCCAGAACTAAAATATAGTAATTACTGAGACATTAATACTTGGCTAGGATGAACTTTCTCTGTCTTTGTCTCTCCTGTACGGATCCTGGATCCAAAGTCTCAGTCTGCGCAGTCTGCGCAGTAGCCTACTAGTGTGATACCGATATTTACTTGTGTAGAAAGCAGTGGTTGCGCCCCATGGATCTACCTTCTCTGGCCGTCACCTAAATTAAATTTAACATAACACTAATTGTCCAAAATTTAAACTACATGCTTACATATTACTTCCTAATGTGTCTTTAATCGAATAGATATTAATAATATCGTTTTATCCCATGCTTTCAAGAATGTGTGCTTATAATACTGTCTCTAATTCAGTCACAAAAAGCACTGGCCCTTGATTTCCAATATCATTTCGGTCCAACACCAAGCCGTGTTTATGCCATCTCCTATTTAGCTCGAGCAGTGCTGTCTTTATGGTCCCTTAAGCTTTGTCTAATTCGTTCTCTAATTTTGCTATCACCCAGACTGCTATCACATTGGATAACTTGTTATGCTCCAATCAAGAGTTATAACACACATGCCAGTCCGCACAGCTTTTCAGACACTCTTGAAAGAACTGGATATCGCTTTAGTCAACCGTTCAAACGTTTATTTACAGAGAAAATGGTCATCGAGTCTTCTACTCAAAGAGTCTCTATTCTGCCCTAACCTTAAATCCGGCCCTGATGCGATAGTTTACAATCAAAGCAAAAGATCCTGCCTGCTAACCTTTGTCTGAATAGATCCGATGTGAATTAATTTTATAAACTAAACGGTTTGCTTTTCGAAAACCAAAAGTAGCCGTTGCACCTAAACTTTTCAAGCCGCATCGGACGGTGAAATAATATTTTCATTTCTTTTCAAGTTTTCGAGATCTGTGTGTGACAGACGGACATTTTGCACAAACGTAATAGCGGCTTTTCCTCTTACGGGAGCCGCTAAAAAGCGCTATCTAAAGGTTCAGGATTTTAGCCTCTGATTGCTGTAAACGAAGACACGAGGCTTACGTTACTCCTCTTATTGCTTTCATTATCCTATGACCAAAAGCATTTCTTGTAGTATTTTTAAAAGCTGTCTGTCTGGGTGGAATCTTGTTCACGTTCTTTCTCTGACTTCCCATTCCAGGATCAAGTTAAAGCTTTGGACATCTAGTTATTGCCAATGACAATTAGTTTTGTGTAATCATTAAATTGTATTTCATATAAATACAGTAGGGACTACTAAGGTTAGGGAAGATAGGCCTTATGCGGAGAAGCTGGTCATGTGCTAACATTTTTAAACAATAGACTACAAGCATTCTATTTTAATAGGTACTTGGATAGCTCAGTGGCTAACAAGTCAACCTTCGTAAAGGCTCGAGTGTATTTTCTCAAAAATTGTTTTTAAAAGGCAGCACGGAAAACTTCTCCTAGATAAAGCCCCAAGCCCACCCAACTGGTCTACGAAAATGATTGGACCATAGTGCACTGAGCATGCTATAAGTATGAAAGTTTCCTTAAACAAAAACAGTAAAAACTTTCTAATCGTAAAAATTTATTCCTATAAGTCAATAGTCTAAACCTACTAAAAATAAATTACATGTAATTTCACTCCTTATAAGCTTTGTATTTGTAAAAGTATATGTTATATATTTTACTTTTTCTTGTTAAAATCTGTTCATTATGCATGCAAACAAAAAAATATAACAATCTTGGTTTTATTAAGTATTTATAGAACATTAATATGAGTTTAATTTCTTCGAGATCAACTTTACTTTGTTAATTTCTTACGTAGTTCTTTCTTTTTTATGATCTAGAGTTATCGTCTCTGATTATATATATTATATTATATAAGATTTCTGAATTTCTTTTTTCCTTTCAGGTACGCGGCTACTTGAAGGCGTCTTTCACCAGGATTGTAGGACGTACCAGACTGGGTCACGATTTCGCATCCAGGTCACTCACGCTGACCACTCAGTACCCCTCGGAGGTCACCAGGACCAGGTCTGTGTGTGACCCGGAGGCCTCGTCTCAGATGATCCCCCTCAAGCCCGTCTACACGGGCAACAGCAAAGGCGGCAACTGCCACGCTACGAACGGGGACGTCCGTCACGCTGGATGCGGGGACGAGCTGGAGGACGATCGGCTGCTGGACTCGGCTCGAACATTGACGTGATCTACTTCTCTCCCCCTTTAGAATAAATTAGGTCAAGGTCGTGGCATTACACACGGTTAGAATGACACGTTTTTTGGAAACCCTGATCCGTTGACAAAACACTATTATATAACTGTCAATTTATGGCCAACACTACGGTAGGTGAAGACAGACAACTGCGATGCTGCATCTCAAGATATATCCGTTCATTAAATGTTGTTGTTTTTTTTTCTAGCATGTACTTTTTTTTCTCGCGCACTCCTATCAATAGAAAGAGCCGAACGTCATCAAAATGAAATCCTTACGCCATTGATGTCAACATGATAACTTTTCATAACCTCTTTGTTATTTATGTGTATGTTTCTGTTTTGTTGTCTTAATATGAGAAAAGAGTCATTGTAATCACAACAAATTTCCGTAAGGATCAATAAAGCAGTCTTAGTCTTAGTCTTAGGCTTATCCACTTTTTAAAAAGGATATTCAAGTTTGGGGATTTACTTTTTTTTTTAAATGTAGTTTTTATGTTGCAACAAAAACCTTGTAAAATCAGTTCATCTAAACATGAAATTTGTTTTATATTGTCACATAACAATATCGAGATTAATTATTTTTCTTATTTAAGTAAAACGTTCATCCCCCTTATTGTGTGTGAAATGTTAACAAAATGAATGTTCAATATGTGTCCATATGAACTTTTTCGGAAAGCTTATTCATTGGGCCTACAATACTAGTAATCAGACATCTAAGCTCGCTTGCTCCTTTCATGAATCTGGCGCCCCAGATTTTTCAATCATTAATTAACTACAATTTTTTTTATCATTAATAATTGCAGACATTTTGTAGACCGGAAAATCTTTTCCATATTGGAGACGTTCTCTAATGGCGGATCATTATAACTAGCTAGCTGTTTGGTGTTTCCGGTGTTCAGAAAATAGGACGTGTTGATTGGCTATGTAAATAAGAACGTGTGCAAAACATCGTATGCACCTTTTAGCACTGTACAATCACATTTTAATTCTCTTAAAGCACAAAAAATTTTTTTTTATAATTTAGCAGGAAGCGTTGATATTTTAAAATTGCGTCCTTGACATTATTTAGAATCGAACTTTTCTTAATAGTCTTCATTTGCAAATGAAACAATCGCTAAAATGTCATATTAATGAGATTTTGCTTCTGAGTTTCATGCCAGTATTTATTTTTGCGCCAATTTGTATCAGCGCCATTAGCATCAATCGAGACAATGTACTGGATTTGTATTACCACGAGAGATGTATGAACACATAACACTAGTTGGGGACGCGGTGGCTGACTGGTAAGGCGCTTGGCTTCCGAACTAAGAAGTCTGTTCGAATCTTGAAGAAGACTGATATTTTGTAATGTCAGGATTTTTAGGGTGCCCCTGAATTCAGGCAACTCTAATGGTTACTTGGCATTAGTTTTGTTGATAATTAAAGACGGTTAGTCGTTGTGCTGGCCACATGGCACCCTCGGCCTCGTTAACCTTCGAGCAAATGAACAGATTACCTTTACTTATAGATCTCTAGGTCTAAATAGTTTACCTTTATCTTTACATTTCATAGAGATGTGGTACCTTCTGTGGCGAAGGCTAACAGTCAGTTTCCTCCAAGCGTCTCGGTTCTGGGTGAGTCTCTCCAACTGTCCCTGGGTCCTGCCCAACTGCTCGGCCGCTGCTTCCAAATCGCGGCGCCATTATTCCTGGGCCGCCCCTTCTTCCTCTTTCCTTGGAGGTTCCAGGTTTGGGTTTACCTTGATATGTTGGATGCAGGCTTGCGAAGGTGCGACCTATCATCTCCAGCGTTACTGAAGGATATCTACTTAAATGGAGTTTACCTTTACATACCTTTATAATACTAGCACAGTTTTCGCTTCAATGTTTTTGAAGAAAATAGATGAGCATCTCAGACCTGCGTTATGTTTGGGGTTTGGGTAATAATAATGATAATCACTTAAAACAAAATTTCATTCAATAAATCTGATTTCATTTAATTAGCCACTTGAAAATACTGTATGGAATTAATTACCTCAATTTTCACAGAAATAAAAAAAAATCTCATTAGCTAAACCAAAACCAATCATAATATAAAGCTCTTAAAATACATTACTCGATAATTACATTGGATCACATTGACCGTACATAATATAATAATATGTCATACCCTTAAAAACTAAAATGAGATGGATGCCTGGTCGTGCGGTTTGCGCGCTGGACTGTCGATCAGATTTATCGATGGTCCAGGGTTCATACCCTGCCCGCTCCCATCCCCCGTCGTCCTGCGGGAGGTTTGCACTAGGAAGTAAACTATCTTCGACTCTGAAGGAACATCCGAAACATGTAAAGCAAACAAAACAAAAGCATAAGCTACATAAAGGATATAATTGAAAATAAATCAAGATTTAAAAAAAAAAAATAACGAATAAATAGCAGAGTTCGTCGTTGAGAAGCCAGTTGATTCAACAGAAGAAAAAAAATGTTAAGGTGTAGTAATGTCAAACCCACCGTAGATGGCTATAGAACAGGGGACACTACCGCATGGATAAAAGATGAAGAGAGATAAAAGAATTCTGTTTTTATAAAATTCCAACATATGTGATGGGTTTCTGTCCCTTGAATTGTTCAGTGGTAGGTCAGGGGATTCTAATAGGACAATACAGACAAATAATGTATACAAAACAGTTACCTACGAATCAAGACCTATAGAAGGCCTGAAACTAACCTGTGATGTCACACCCTGTGGTCAGTTTAGACCTAGACCTATAGCTCGTTACCACGTCACAATTTATAGTCAGAACTATTTGGGAGGAGTATTCCTTCCTGTCGTGAACCCAGCCGGGGTTCAACTGAGATTAGAAACATTAACTATCATTCGTTCTTTGCTTTTAAATTCAATTTGAATATATTACATGTCAGTTGAAACAAATGATATGTTGTCACACAATCATTATGTGTCTGTATAATTATATATTAGCCAACTAAACATTTGTATACATGTAAATATTTTGTGTATCAAAACTATGTAAAGCTCTTGCTACTAATATGTTGTGTGATTACGTGTGTGTGGATGTTATAAACTTGTATATCAGTACTTACAACATTTATTGGATAACAAATATTCTAACGTATCAGTCAAGTGTTTTTATAATGTTACACATTTTTATATGTAAATATATTCTATGTATTTTTAAAAAAAAGTCCCAGCAGATTTAGCTAAAAAAAAAAATAACACAAAACAACCAGCTATTGATCTTGGGGGCAACCATTGTCTCTGAGACAGAAGAAACCATATAAGCAATCTGTCTATTCTACTATCTGTAGAATATATCAGTTCTAAAAATGTAAATAGGCCGTGAGGCGCCACTAGGGGACAATTCAGTCTATGTTGACAGACATCATTTTACATAGCTATTTCTCTTATTACAGCCTGAGAGCGCTAAGAGAATTCCTTCGCCATCACATCATGAGACATAAAGAACACATTTCAAAGTTCTCCAGGGGTACACTTTTATTTTTAACTACGATTGATAGCCCATCTGTGGTGTAGGGGGTGGCATGATAGAGGCGCCCAATGGTATCGTTATTGCTTCGGTTAACATTGTAGGAGAGATAGACCAAAACGTAGGAGAGATAGACCAAAACGTAGGAGAGATAGACCAAAACGTAGGAGAGATAGACCAAAACGTAGGAGAGATAGACCAAAACGTAGGAGAGATAGACCAAAACGTAGGAGAGATAGACCAAAACGTAGGAGAGATAGACCAAAACGTAGGAGAGATAGACCAAAACGTAGGAGAGCTATAAACGTCTCATCACTTCATAAACTTTATTTCATGTCGTGTAAATGCAATGAGATCAACGCTACATTAACAATGTCTTGTTCGATTCAGTTAGGTAACAGAGTCGCCGTTGAATTGGCCATTACAAACATTTAGTTTGGTAAACAGAGACTGTGTGGAATGAGTAATATCTTCTTATCTTATCTTATCTTATTAAATACAGACGTTACTTCAAAAAAAATATTAGGTCCTACGAGTCATGCATCTAGTCATGTATGTTAACCAATGACTTAAAGTTATTTCTTTGGCTGGCTCAGGCAACCCATTCCATGCTCTAATAGCAATAGTGTTTTGTATAATGAATTTGGTGGCTGAGTGGTACAGCGCTTGGCTTTCCAACCGAAATTACTCTGGTCCGAATCTCGGTTAAGACAGGTTTTTTTTTTTTAATTCGTGATTTGTAGGACGCCCCTGTGTAATAGGTATCTGACAATATTTGGGAAAAGTAATGGCGTTGTAATGTCAACCTCGCTGTCTGCCATAGAAACAGATAACCCTTATATCATCCGCCCCTTCAATCAAAGGGTCAAGAAGGCGTACTGTGTGTGTGTGTTTTACTATAGTTAGACTTCGATATTTACTAATAAAAACATATTGACCAGAAAAATACAAAGCACCTAAAACCTATTATAGAACAAAAACTATATGGAGAACTGCCTGACCTGAATTTCATTGTTTACACTTTGCATTTGCTGTTAAACTACCTTTGAAAAGGCAAATCAAGCAATAAACAGGTTTCAGTCCTGCGAAACATCGCCGAGCAAATCCTGGAATACCAACAGGAGATGTTGATCAATTTTGTAGATTAAAAAAAACAGTTTGATAGCGTCCATCGATATCACTCTGGAAAGTAGCAAGAGAAATTGCATCTCGCAACACTTTGTCCAGATTCAGCGACATGTCTAAAGCAAATCAAGTTGTTGAGCCACAGCAGACGCTAGAACTCTTCAACATCGGGACGGATATGAGATTAGGGTGTATCTTATCCCCATCGACGATGTCATACAATACATTCATCAGGCTGCATTTTGGTTCTCATGGCGTAAACCAAATCGAGTTGGATTTTGCAGACGACATAGCCTTACTTTGAAATACAATTAATTGTATACACGAGATGACGAATAAAGATGCCCTCAAAGTTATGCATATTGCGTGCAAGTTACCATGTACCCCCATCAACATTGGTCATACAGATTATAAACAAATAGAAAAGCCCTATGCGTCGAATGGTACACGAGGGTTAAAGTCTATGTGTTTCTCAACATCTTACATTAAAAATGCTACGTTGGCCACTCAACTGGTCGAATAAGATGTTTGTGGTAGCACCTTTAGTTGGCTATATCAGGGGTGGGCAAATTACGGCCCGCGGGCCACATGCGGCCCGCCGAGGTGTTTTATGCGGTCCGCCGACACCTACAGAAATCGGGTGTGCCCACAGTATATAGATATAAAAATGCAAATATTTAAAAAAAATTCTATATAAATTATTGAAACTGTCTTGTTATAAAATGCTTACAGTAAACGAAGATTATGCTTATTGGCTATACATAAATACACACAATGTCTTAGTGTTGGGTAGGCTGTAACAACTAATAAAGCTCGATTTTTGACTGAGAACCATAAACTTGAAACATGAAAGTTGGCACAAAGCTGCATATATAATTAAACATTGTACCATATATACACTCTCAATAATTGAATTTACCAGAGCTAGGGAAGTTAACCACAGTAGTTCTGATTCATTAATAAATAATCCAATGTATCCGCTTGCTGAGCATTAGCAAAGCAAAAGAGAAGAATATAAAATCTCAAGGATGAAATTGTTATGTTACTTGAAGGACATTGACATGTGACTTTGTTACCAATATTTCTAATGAAGAGTGGAAGACAAAATATCATGTATTTTATAATTACCATTGCGATTGATTGTTTACATATGAAATGCAAATGCATGTTAAATCTTTTCAAACAAGGCTTTCCCATTTCTACAGGCAAGCTAAAAAATTAGTTTTTTGTCATTTTCCTTTGCTGAAATGTGAAACTATCTTTAGTGAAATGATTAAAAGTACAACATTTATTAAGAGAAGCCGATTCAGCTCCAGAGGACATAACTCAAAGCAAAGAGAAGCTCCAGTCAGCACTACCACGGGAGTTTTATGGGTGCCAGAAGCTGCATTTCCACACTTAAAAAACATTTGCTGCTGTTCACACTATTTGGGTACACCTACACATACATCAGTTCTTCTTCTTCGTTCTCATTTTACATGTTGGAGGGTTCAGATCAGTAATCCTATATCTGAGATGAACCGTGTAGTGGCTTCCAGATCAGGCAGCTCTCCGAATAGTCTTTGTAGAGTCCCGTTCGGGTCACTTGATTTAGTATGCACCATTGAAGGACATGGTCAGCATTCTCTGGTGATGCTCCACAAGGGAAGGCTTTGCTCGTCCCGACATTTTACTTCCGGAACATAAATTGTCTCATTCAGTGAGACATTCTACACAGCAAGCTTATCTTTCTAAGATATATATATATAATTTTATATATATATATTATATATGCTGCCCGCCATTACCAAACTTTTTTTTAATGCGGCCCTCGATACAAAATGTTGCCCACCCCTGCTCTAGATGAAAATGTTGCATTAGCATTGTAGAATGCCAAGTTTACATTGTAATCTACGATGCGAATCTATTTCTCTTTCTACCTTTATATGATGTTAGGTTTTTATTTTTAATTATTATTTACTATGTTTACAAAAGATGACTGGTCACAGTGGTCAAGCATGCAGTAAACTAGACACATGCACAATATAAATAGTTATAAAATGTCATCAAATAGCATGGTTCTTATACAAGGTCTAGTTCAGGCATGTCACTCATTAAGGCTCTAATTTGTTATTTTTTAAGCAAGGAAGCCGACAAGACGAAAATCTGTATATGACACGGACAAAGGGAGACAATTCATTTTATTTTTGTATCGTTTACGCAGTTATTGTTCCTAGAAAATGTTATTTTGAAAACAAGACACTCTAATGCAGCGGTTCTCAACCTTTTCAGCTCGGCGACCCCTTATTAAAATCCCCCACTTTGCCGCGAACCCCCCCCCCAACACACACACACATAGCAATAGAAGAATAGACAAAAATAATCAGTATTTTCGATGGTCTTAGGCGACCCCTGGCAAATGGTCAATCGACCCCCAAGGGGGTCGCGACCCACAGGTTTAGAACCCCTTCTCTAATGAATGATATGATGCAATCACACATTTTTTAGATGGCTAATTAACATAAAACTAAATAATATATTTCTTTGAATCTATTTATGCTAAATTTTATTTAAAAAAAAGAGAACAAGTATATCTACTCCAGTGACTACCTAAAAGCACCCACCACTATTGTTTAGTGCCCACTGAGAAACGAATCGGGGCTGCGGTGGCTGAGTTGTTAAGCGCTTGGCTTCAAAACATGATGTCCTGGGTTCGAATTTCGGTAAAGACGTGGATTTTTTATTTTCGGGATTTTAAGGGTTCCTCTGAGTTTACCCAACTCTAAAGGGTACCTTTTGTTAGGAGGGGAAAGTTAAGGCTGTTAGTCGTTGTGCTGGCCACATGACAACCTGCTTATTAACCGTTGGCTAAAGAAACAGATGACCTTCACATCATCTGACCTATAGATCGCAAGGTCGCTACAGAATTTTCAGCTATTTCCCTACTACTTCTGATGTGTTCGTGATCTATGATTTAGGATTCCTCCTTTATGCTAAAAATTAGGAGATTGGTCTAGATTAAGGCTACTAAAAATTAGGAGATTGGTCTAGATTAAGGCTACTAAAAATTATTAGATTGGTCTAGATTAAAGGCTACTAAAAATTAGGAGATTGGTCTAGATTAAGTCTGCTAAAAATTATGAGATTGTTCTAGATTAAAGGCTACTAAAAATTAGGAGATTGGTCTAGATTAAGGCTACTAAAAATTATTAGATTGGTCTAGATTAAAGGCTACTAAAAATTAGGAGATTGGTCTAGATTAAGGCTACTAAAAATTAGGAGATTGGTCTAGATTAAGGCTACTAAAAATTATTAGATTGGTCTAGATTAAAGGCTACTAAAAATTAGGAGATTGGTCTAGATTAAGTCTGCTAAAAATTAGGAGATTGGTCTAGATTAAGGCTACTAAAAATTAGGAGATTGGTCTAGATTAAGGCTACTAAAAATTATTAGATTGGTCTAGATTAAAGGCTACTAAAAATTAGGAGATTGGTCTAGATTAAGTCTGCTAAAAATTATGAGATTGTTCTAGATTAAAGGCTACTAAAAATTAGGAGATTGGTCTAGATTAAGGCTACTAAAAATTATTAGATTGGTCTAGATTAAAGGCTACTAAAAATTAGGAGATTGGTCTAGATTAAGGCTACTAAAAATTATTAGATTGGTCTAGATTAAAGGCTACTAAAAATTAGGAGATTGGTCTAGATTAAGTCTGCTAAAAATTATGAGATTGTTCTAGATTAAGTCTGCTAAAAATTATGAGATTGTTCTAGATTAAGGCTGCTAAAAATTAGGAAATTGGTCTAGATTAAGGCTGCTAAAAATTAGGAGGTTGGTCTAGATTAAGGCTGCTAAAAATTAGGAGATTGGTCTAGATTAAGGCTGCTAAAAATTAGTCAGACAGCCAGTCAAGGCTGTTGAAGTGACATGCCAAAGCGCTCTGCCTAAACGTCATACTTAAACTACCAATTTAGATTTTTTTTCATGACTCTTTTTTTTTAAGATATGGGCAGTGGCGCAACAACCATGGGGCAAATGAGCCATGACTAATATGAGCCTTTGAAAGATTGTCACTTAATACTTACAAGACTTACAAGTATTGACTGTAAAGACACACTTACTTGCAAAAGACTTTCTCTTTTTAAATGTACTTAATTAACTACAAACCTGATGAACCAAGTGATGCCCACAATACGGCCCACGGGCCAGATCCGGGCAATAAATCAGGATAATCAAAAATTGTAAAACATATAACTCAAAAAAGAACATGAAACGTTTATAGCTTTCTCGAAGAGATAAATCAACTTTATACTCGAATACAGTAACAACAAACAAACAATGGATCTGGGTTTTATTTTTGTAAAAAGAAATCTAATCATTTCCTAAGCCAATTTTTACTACCTTTCTTACAGTTCAGAGTAGACCTCAGTCAAGTAAACTGACTTCTTCGCCAGTAAGTCATTCTATTGCAAATTTTGGGTGAAATAATCATCTCGTAATAGTTTAAAAGTGCAACTAATATTTAATGCTTTTGTCTTCTTTTTTCTTCAGAGTTTTATTTTCATTTGCTTTTGATTATTTTAAGATTTAATATAGTTTTAGTTGATACAAAGACTATACATATTGTAATACAGTGTTTCCCAAACTGTGTTCCGCGGAACCTTAGTGTTCCGCGAGGCCTGAATAGATGTTCCACGAACTACTGGAATAATTAAATAGTTGGCCACCACGTGAATTAATCTATCTTAAAACAAAGCAAGGTGTCCCGCTAAATACTCAAAATGTGCAAAGTGTTCGTTAAGGAAAAGGTTTGGGAACCACTTGTCTAATAAATTGTTCCTTTCCTTTTCTCTATTACTTGGAATTTATATAAATATAAATGTAATTTTCACGTCGTAAATAAAAATTATGTCTGTGCTTGTAAATATTGCCAATGTCGTCTGCTATGTGTCTCCAATCCGCCATTTTACTTTACCGCTCAAAAGGTTTATTGTTGAATTGTGGGATATGTTGATGTGCTATTCGTGTCCTCATTACGATCTTTGTACATAAACGAAATAAAAATGTTTCCTTTTAAAACGGTTTAATTTTGTTTATTAATTTTTTGACTCGGTCAATAACGTTGTCAACTCAGTTTCTAAAATGTTACTGTAACTTTTGTTATAATGTTCCTTCCACAATACAACAAACATTTCTCAACTTAAATTTATTTACTTGACAAGATTTCATTGCCCAATCTATGATTAAAAACATCGATTTGATTGGATAATCTAAATTAAGAATGGCGGGTTGATAAGACAATCTATTTAGAGCCTAGATGTGTGACTGGTCGACAACAGTAAAGTAGGTCAGTATGTCAAAGCCAAATTTGAAAAAAAAATCATTTTAAAAAGTCTATTTAATTACAATACTAGTAAATAATCTTTTTAACTATTTCTTTGAGTGGCCTATTTTGTAAATTTAGAATAATCATGTGTGGACAAGTTGTATTTATCTTCTATTAAGGACCTTGTTAAAATGTATACCGCTTTCGTTTCTGCAACAATATTGACTTGATACTTTCAGAAGAGATAATTTGCAAGCGTCTTGGCTATCGTGAATCTACTCGATGTTTTTAAGTTAGAATGGACGAAATAGTCACAATTTGTCACAACTGTTGTGCATCGTTATATCGACAACTTTTGTGCGACAAAAATTAAAAATGTTCTGCGGCCAGACGTCTTAACATCTGAGCATCCGATAATTACCCCCATTTCAGACTCGCGCTATATGAAAATCTCCTGTCATTACAGAATTGTATTGGCCAGTGTTACCTCTTTCTTTATTAGACTTAATTTGAACTGTGACGTTTTGTTTTTAACTAGAATGAATTGTGTGTTCTAATGCAACAACAAAACAATATTGGCCTGGCCCATCATTTGTTGTTTTTTTTTACTTTAACCATTTGACTTGCGCTCTTATTATTATTAGAAAAGTGTTCTCTGGAGCTCAGAAAGCATGAAAAGTCTTGGCGCCGGGGGCTCCACCCTGGACCCAAATGGGTGAGCTTACAACGCTTCCACAGACACCCTTGCTGGACGGCAAGGCACTATGCTTCCTCTTAAATATTATCTCCAGAATTTTTTTTTTTCTAGAATTAATTTTTTTTTTAAATATAAGATTATATACGGAACACTATTTCAGAAAAAGACTAAACGGCCTGGCTCCAATGAACTTTTACTTTTAATACGTAAATTTGGATTACTATAAACATTTATGCAAAATAAAATCGGAAAATTGTGTTATAATTATGTCTTTAAGTTTCTTTTTTTTTTATTACAATGTAAAGCCCATCCGGTCTTACTGGGAGCGAAAGACGTTGTAGACGCCAGGAAAAAGAATTTCTGAAGCTCAGAAGGCAAGAACATTTATGGTGGATGGAGATGGGGAAAAATCTTAAATACTTTGTCCAGAATTATTTACGAAACACAATTCTCCGCCACTACCCCCCTTTCCATTCGAAAGCAAAAAAAAAAAAAAGGGACTATAAAGACTAGCTTTAATGAACATTCAGTTCGAAATATTATTTTTCGATCAGGCTTCCCCGTTCAAAGTATGAGAAGCACTGGCTTTGACTCAGATTATCATGTAACTGACAATTGCAAATCTCAACAGGGGAAGATAAGCGGGCCGTGCTAGATTGGAACCATTGTCACATTATTTTTGCTCCTGATCGACCTAAATAGCCCTGTAATAATGTAGAGATAATAGAGCCGCTTATAGAATTCCAATTTCGGTTAAGTTGCGTTAGAAAAGATAGTATACTATACAAAGAAAAAAATCATTCACCAAAAAAAACAATAATTTTTATTAGCGTATAGACCTATTACCCATATTATATATTTTTACTTATAAAGAGGCAATTATTGCTCATCTTGTCTTGGGAGACAACGGATGAGCCCAGGTGAGTAAATGGCTTTGGTTTCGTCTTGATGAGCAGAATCTGGTGTGACTGATCAAGCCAATTCTGGAGCGGCAGAGTTTTCCACAGTTCGTGCATGTAAATGCATCTGTTTAATGGCTAGCTGACAGGGTAGCCTTTTTCTTCTTTCTCTTGACTGATGCAGCTTCGTTTCTTTTTCACTCGGCGAAGTTCGTACCAGCACGTACGGTCTTGGGCTATCTCCTCCCACATACTTAGGTCGATGGTTGTGGTTCTCATGTCTCGCTTGAAGACATCTCTGTAGGTTAGTCTTGAGAGCAGCGTATAGGATGTTTTTAGGGATTCTTCCATCTGACATGCGAATGACATGACTGAGCCAGCGTAGTCTTCCCTGTGTAAGAAGAGCATCGAAACTGTGCATATTGCCCAGTTTAAGTACGTCCTGGTTGGAAACATGTGTTCTTGACGCGTGTAAGTTGCCCAGCTCTCACTGACATAAGGAAGTGTGCTCAGAATGCAGGCATTGTTGACTAGGATTTTGGTTGCCGTAGTCAATTTGGTAATTTCCCACATGGAGAACTTTGCCATTGCTGCAGAAGCCTTTCCTATTCTTTTTGTCAGCGTACTGTCTAAATGTAGATCTAGATCTAGTAATAAACGATTACATATTATAAATTACATTGTGTAACCATTATAGCCATGAAACGGTGTAATACCCTTATTATAAAATTACAGTTATATTCCTTATCTAAGATATTTATGAGATGTGTTTTTAATATATGACCTATTACTTGTACTTATGTTGTACCTAGAGAGAGTTCGGAGGTACGGTGGCTGAGTAGACAGACTGGGACTTTTTTTGAATTTAGGGATTTTTGCCCAGCCTTAATGGGTACCTGACATTAGTTGGCCACACGACACCCTCGTTAACGGTGGGTCACATAAACAGATGAACTTTACATCATCTGCCCTATAGACTGCTAGGTCTGAAAGGGAAACATGCCCCCATGTTTCATAGTGCCCATCTTTACAATCATTCCCCCCCCCCCCAAGTACTTAGCTTCTGTTCTTCAAGCAGCACCCGCCATTCCATCGCCTTTTTTTTTGTTGGCTTCCTCTTCATTCGTTTTCTATTGGAGAAACCGATATCTAAGTGGTCTAGACCCACTCAACGGCTGATCTAATGCACATCAGGTCACTTGGTCGATCACCTACACCTTGGTACATACTTCAATGCGACATTTAATCTGTCAAAACTGTTTTTTTTCGAAGCCTCTTACCAATGAGAATTCATATATTTACATTCATTTTATTTTGTAGGGTATTAGGAGATTAATAACTTTTTTTTTAAAGAGGGGTTAGGGATTAGAAGATAAGAGGAAAACGGGTCGGACAGATGGGGAGAGTTTATTGTAATTATTTTAAATACACTGATATAATAATTCAAATTTAATCAAATGTTGTTTTGTTTTGTAAATATTTTGCATATTTCGGATGTCCCTTCAGATTTGAAAATAATGACATTCTAGCCAAAACCTCCTGCATGACGATAGGGGATTTCAGCGGGCGGGGTTTCGAGCCAGGGACAGTTAAGACCGCACATCACACGACCAGGCAGCCATCCATTCATTTACAATAATCTTTTCTTTACGATTTTTTTAAAGTATTAATGTTGGGTTGTATAGGATCTGACCTTAGGGGGCCTATCAAGGGTGCGAGAGAGTACGAGATAGGGCCTCCTAGTGTTTCAAAGGTTAATGATTTCTTTAAGAGAATGATTTGTCAATATTAAAATCTAAACAAAGTTAAAGAATCTTTTTTAAAAAAAATAGCAACAATGAAAAGGAAGTTGTACCAAGAAATCCTCATACAAACTCAAGCTGAACTAATTTGGATTATACTATCTGTGGTGATCCGTTTGATGTCCGTAAGAGCTGAGCCGAAGGCTCTTCGAGCTCTAAGTTTGAAAAAAAACCTGCTTGGTCGTCCAGCCAGAACAGTAAAAAAAAAAAAACCTGTGTGAACGCACAGTTCTGTTTGAGAGCGACCCGAGTCAATGCCTATATAAAGCATTGCTGTTTCCAATGTCTTCAGCCCCCGACACATGGCCGAAGGCCTTGGAGCACTGGGAGCCTCCGTCATCTTCCTTCTTTGTACCAAGCTAACCGTGGGGGACTCGCCATTTATGAAACGGTCCTTTGAGGAACGGCGCATGGATGTGTGACAGTTTTTTGTGAGGACTTTTTTACAACCCCGCCCGTGCAAGGGGTGGACTCTCGTCTACCCGTGGGCATCCCCACGGGAGTTATGTTTTGCTATTCATTTCGCCTAGCTATCTCCTCAATTAGCCGTTTCCACCCGGGTGCCACGATGAGGCAGAACAGCGAACCCGGGTCTGTGGTGATCCTGCAATCATGGCTGGACACAACTAAAATCAACGATATGGCTACCCTGTAATAATGCGGTCGGTCACGTAGGTGTGACTGGTTATTCAAACCCATTTATCGATTCGAACCAGTGACCTCCGGTTCGGAAGCCAAGCGATTTACCTCTAAGCCACAGCGCCTCTAAGGTAATCTAGACTGAGTCATAATTATTATTATGTGAAAAGAGAGTTCATGATCATCCTCTGGCACTGCCAGGGTCAAGGTTCTTTAGTTGAAACAAAATTCATTGTAGTTCCTTTACTAGTGCCCACTGAAAAGTTTTCTGGTGATGTGGCAACAGTAGGCTATCGACAGTCTTCTTAGGAATGCTAAAGGACTTGAAGGTATCAGTGAGGTCAGTTGTCATTACCCTCTCGGTTGATATACCAATTGGTAAATTGTTATTTTAGATAACTTCCATAAACGCTTAATCTCCAAGCCTAGGTTCCCATATTTTCTTTTTTTTTTTCAGTTGTTCTTAAATTATGAAACAGTGGTACCGCCTTATCAATAATGGTAGCGCTTTTATATATATATATATATATATATATATATATATATATATATATATATATATATATATATATATTATCAATAAACAGGAGATCATGGCGATTCAAATCTACCGTCTTGTCAGTCAAAAGACCTATCCCAGTATAATTGATCAGTAGACTCGAGAACCTCTTGTGGCGAGTATTTGTAGTAAGGAGTTGTATTCTTATTGATCAAATTATTATTATTATTATAAATCCTGTTTCAAATTATCTGAAGCTGCCACGATAGGGATACATTTGAAGAAAATGAAAGGGTTAATGTGTGTGCGGCCTACTGATACACACGACTCAGGCCAATCACACAGGTCAATGGCTGTTGAACAAGGGACATTACTGCTAGTACACGCAATATCACCAGTATTATGTTCGTGTGACTGAAAGCCTTCACGGTCGAGAGACAAAGTGTTAGAAACAGAGTTGAGTCCAGGACAGTAAGCAGTGAGGACTGTGTGGTACCTTGAAAGTCCTCGAGAATGTAGCTGTACGAGCTAGAGAGACTTGTAATGTTTATTAGGCAGGTCTTTTAAGTACAAGAAAGCATTTAAATTTGATGTAGCCAATTGTGTTGAATTGGCTGTCGATGTATTTGTAATTAAGCCGCTACTTTGTTACTTGAAGCTCTTGTTGTCAAGTTCTTGTGTTAGATGTGCTGTTGTGTTGTTTAGCAGTGTTTACAGAAGGCCTGATAGAGAAAATCGTTGCAATAGAGATACATTAGGAAAAAATGAAAGCATAGCAAGTTTACGGCAGTACCGTTCTCTGACAATTATATTTATTATTATATTTGATCTACGGCGTTAGTTGTTGTTTTGTTTACATATTTTTAAAAAATATTTGGAATTGGTCTTAAAACAAATTCAAAACATCGACTGTAGAAAAAGAATTCCAATATTTTTTTTTCGCAAACAGAAGCTGTAATTAAGTAGCACCCCTGCGGCCTGAGGCCAGGAAATCTGTTTGTTAAAATGACCTGTCTAAATAGGTTCTCCCTGTAAGGGTTGACTTAACAGTTGACCTTATTCTAAGAGTACCTAGTTTAATCTGATTCTTAAGTGAGCTGATTGAAACTGAACACTTCCCTAGATTCCCTTGTAAGTGCCCTCGGGTTTTCTAGTACCTCATGAGAACTATTGACTGGAGAATGTATTTTATCTGTGAGAAGAATCTTGAGCTTGAGTGACATTAGACACTAACTTCATAATAAAGGTTGTTATTTATTCAGAAGTTGTTAATTATTCAGAAGCCATAATTTTACTTTGTTACTACTTTGTACCATATATCTACGATTAGTCGAAATCAGTGGTGTACCACCATTTTTAGGTCTCGGGCCATTTAATTTTCCAACGCATGTATCATGGGTATCATCCCTTTCTTCGAATTAAAAAACACCATAGAGTCCAGGGAAAATAACCCTGTGTGGCTTCATTATGTACTGTGGGAATATGGCTCATTGGGCCGGAAAGCAGACATCATGGATCGGTAATGGCCGGCGGTCAGTAGTTTGAGACCCACTGTAATGCATGACGTTAAATATTATGTTTACTATATCTTATCTTATGTAATACAGACGTTACTTTAAAAAAGAAGATAATTACGTCCTACGCGTCATGCATTCAGTCATGCATATTAACCAATGACTTAAATTCTGCCTAGTCACTGGTTTTCCTGGCTAGCTCAGGCAACCCATTCCATGCTCTAATAGCGCTAGGGAAGAAGGAGTATTTGTACAAATTTGTCCTAGCATATAGAACGAGGAAGGTGCCTTTATCTGTGTGTTGTTGTTTTTTTGAGTGTTTTATTAAAATTAGTTTTTTTATTTGAAGATTATGGTTCAGTGTTTTAAATATAATTACTATATTATCTCGCATATAACAGGCACACGCGTATGACCCGCGCAATTTACAAAAGTCAAAAGAAATGTGTACAATGCGCGCCCTTACATACCCTGTATGTGTAAAGCATGATATGAGTAAAATTACAGGTACACAAAGTTGTTGTTCATCAAACGTCTGGCTCTTGAGATCCAAATCGTGTTCCAGTTGGTTGTTCCAACAATTGATACACAAAGTGCAACGCATGTGTGAAATACGAGCATATCGTCGTAACTTTGCACAATTATTTATTTAACCTGACAGGACATGAATCTATTTTTTAAAAAAAAGTATATATAGTTAATTTATTATTGGTGATAAAATTATTTTATTTGATTTTGAAATAAGGGGGATAAATGCTGTGTAATGAGAAATGACAAGTTTTTCTCCCACTTCCCATTCTCGGATCAAATTGAAACTTTGCATAATTATTCATTGTCGATAACAATACACGAATCAATCCAAAAATTAATTAAATTAAATAGTCAATCATTTAGTACTCATTTATTAAATTTGTGTATACAGCACAAGGGGAGATAAGCCCCGTAATTTTCAGATAAATGGCAGTGTTTGGCGGTTCTTTCCCTTAAATATTTATTAAAAGATTACGTACTATTTTTTACTGCTTGTTTAGTTTTTTTAGTACCGAACTTTCAGTAGAATAAGTTGGTAGGGATGTTTGAGAATAAATAAGAATAAATACTTTCCTGAGCTCATTTCTGAAACGTTCGCGCATTGCGCATTGCTTAAAGCAGTGAGAGCAGGAAGAGCAGTGAGAGCAGGAAGAGCAGTGAGAGCAGGAAGAGCAGTGAGAGCAGGAAGAGCAGTGAGAGCAGGAAGAGCAGGAAGAGCATTGAGAGCATAGAGAGCAGTGAGAGCAGGAAGAGCATTGAGAGCATGGAGAGCAGTGAGAGCAGGAAGAGCATTGAGAGCATGGAGAGCATGGAGAGCAGTGAGAGCAGTGAGAGCAGGAAGAGCAGTGAGAGCAGGAAGATCATTGAGAGCATGGAGAGCAGTGAGAGCAGGAAGAGCAGTGAGAGCAGGAAGAGCATTGAGAGCATGGAGAGCAGTGAGAGCAGGAAGAGCAGTGAGAGCAAGAAGATCATTGAGAGCATGGAGAGCAGTGAGAGCAGGAAGAGCAGGAAGAGCAGGAAGAGCATTGAGAGCATGGAGTACAGTGAGAGCAGGAAGAGCAGTGAGAGCAGGAATGCCAGTGAGAGCAGGGAGAGTTGTGAGAACAGAAAGAGCATTGAGAGCATGGAGAGCAGTGAGAGCATGGAGAGCAGTGAGAGCAGGAAGAGCATTGAGAGCATGGAGAGCAGTGAGAGCAGGAAGAGCAGTGAGAGCAGGAAGAGCAGGGAGAGCAGTGAGAACAGGAAGAGCATTGAGAGCATGGAGAGCAGTGAGAGCAGGAAGAGCAGTGAGAGCAGGAAGAGCAGTGAGACCAGGAAGAGCAGAGCAGGGAGAGTTGTGAGAACAGAAAGAGCATTGAGAGCATGGAGAGCAGTGAGAGCAGGAAGAGCAGTGAGAGCAGGAAGAGCAGTGAGAACAGAAGGAGCAGTGAGAGCAGGAAGAGCAGTGAGAGCAGTGAGACCAGGAAGAGCAGTGAGAGCAGAACAGGAATAGCAGTGAGAGCAGGAAGAGCAGTGAGAGCAGGAAGAGCAGGGAGAGCAGTGAGAACAGGAAGAGCAGTGAGAGCAGGAAGAGCAGTGAGAGCGAGCAGTGAGAGCAGTAAGATCAGGAAGAGCAGTGAGAGCAGGAAGAGCAGTGAGAGAAGTAAGAGCAGTAAGAGCAGGGAGAGCAGAACAGGAAGAGCAGTGAGAGCAGGAAGAGCAGTGAGAGCAGTGAGAGCAGGAAGAGCATTGAGAGCATGGAGAGCAGTGAGAGTAGGAAGAGCAGTGAGAGCAGGAAGAGCAGTGAGAGCAGGGAGAGCAGGGAGAACAGGAAGAACAGTAAGAGCAGTGAGAGCAGGAAGAGCAGTGAGAGCAGAAAGAGCAGGAATAGCAGTTAGAGCAGGAAGAGCAGTGGGAGCAGTGACAACAGGAAGAGCAGTGAGAGCAGGAAGAGCAGTGAGAGCAGTGAGACAAGGAAGAGCAGTGAGAGCAGAACAGGAAGAGCAGTGAGAGCAGATTAGGAAGAGCAGTGAGAGCAGGAAGAGCAGTGAGAGCAGGGAGAGCAGGGAGAGCCGTGAGAACAGGAAGCGCATTGAGAGCATGGAGAGCAGTGAGAGCAGGAAGAGCAGTGAGAGCAGGGAGAGCAGTGAGAACAGGAAGAACAGTAAGAGCAGTGAGAGCAGGAAGAGCAGTGAGAGCAGGAAGAGCAGGAATAGCAGTGAGAGCAGGGAGAGATGTGAGAGCAGGGAGAGCAGTGAGAGCAGTGAGAACAGGAAGAGCATTAAGAGCAGGAAGAGCAGTGAGAGCAGGGAGAGCAGTGAGAGCAGGGAGAGCAGTGAGAGCAGGGAGAGCAGTTAGAGCAGGAAGAGCAGTGAGAGCAGGGTGAGCAGTGAGAACAGGAAGAGCAGTGAGAGCAGGGAGAGCAGTGAGAACAGGAAGAGCATTGAGAGCATGGAGAGCAGTTAGAGCAGGAAGAGCAGTGAGAGCAGGAAGAGCAGTGAGAGCAGGGTGAGCAGTGAGAACATGAAGAGCAGTGAGAGCAGGAAGAGCAGTGAGAGCAGGAAGAGCAGTGAGAACAGGAAGAGCAGTGGGAGCAGTGAGAGCAGTGGGAGCAGTGAGAGCAGTGAGAACAGGAAGAGCAGTGAGAGCAGGAAGAGCAGTGAGAGCAGGGAGAGCAGGGAGAGCAGGGAGAGCAGGAAGAGCAGGAAGAGCAGTGGGAGCAGTGAAAACAGGAAGAGCAGTGAGAGCAGGAAGAGCAGTGAGAGCAGGGAGAGCAGTGAGAGCAGGAAAAGAAGGAATAGCAGTGAGAGCAGGAAGAGCAGCGGGAGCAGTGACAACAGGAAGAGCAGTGAGAGCAGGAAGAGCAATGAGAGCAGGAAGAGCAGTGAGAGCAGTGAGAGCAGTGAGAGCAGTGAGAGCAGTGAGAGCAGTGAGAGCATTGAGAGCATGGAGAGCAGTGAGAGCAGGAAGAGCAGTGAGAGCAGGAAGAGCAGTGAGAGCAGGGTGAGCAGTAGGAGCAGTGAGAGCAGGAAGAGCAGTGAGAGCAGGAAGAGCAGTGAGAGCAGTGAGAGCAGGGAGAGCAGGGAGAGCAGTGAGAGCAGGAAGAGCAGTGGGAGCAGTGAGAGCAGTGAGAGCAGGAAGAGCAGTGAGAGCAGTGAGAGCAGTGAGAGCAGGGAGAGCAGTGAGAGCAGGAAGAGCAGTGGGAGCAGTGAGAGCAGGAAGAGCAGTGGGAGCAGTGACAACAAGAAGAGCAGTGAGAGCAGGAAGAGCAGTGAGAGCAGTGAGAGCAGGAAGAGCAGGAAGAGCAGTGAGAGCAGTGAGAGCAGTGAGAGCAGTGAGAGCAGTGAGAGCAGTGAGAGCAGTGAGAGCAGTGAGAGCAGTGAGAGCATGGAGAGCAGTGAGAGCAGGAAGAGCAGTGAGAGCAGGAAGAGCAGTGAGAGCAGGGTGAGCAGGAAGAGCAGTGAGAGCAGGAAGAGCAGTGAGAGCAGGAAGAGCAGTGAGAGCAGTGAGAGCAGGGAGAGCAGGGAGAGCAGTGAGAGCAGGAAGAGCAGTGAGAGCAGGAAGAGCAGTGGGAGCAGGGAGAGCAGGGAGAGCAGTGAGAGCAGGGAGAGCAGGGAGAGCAGGGAGAGCAGTGAGAGCAGGGAGAGCAGTGAGAGCAGGAAGAGCAGTGGGAGCAGTGAGAGCAGGAAGAGCAGGGAGAGCAGGGAGAGCAGTGAGAGCAGGAAGAGCAGTGGGAGCAGTGAGAGCAGGAAGAGCAGTGGGAGCAGTGACAACAAGAAGAGCAGTGAGAGCAGGAAGAGCAGTGAGAGCAGGAAGAGCAGGAAGAGCAGGAAGAGCAGTGAGAGCAGTGAGAGCAGGGAGAGCAGTGAGAACAGGAAGAGCATTGAGAGCATGGAGAGCAGTGAGAGCAGTAAGAGCAGTGAGAGCAGGAAGAGCATTGAGAGCATGGAGAGCAGTGAGAGGAGGAAGAGCAGTGAGAGCAGGAAGAGCAGTGAGAGCAGGGTGAGCAGTGAGAGCAGGGAGACCAGGGAGAGCAGTGAGAGCAGGAAGAGCAGTGAGAGCAGGAAGAGCAGTGAGAGCAGGAAGAGCAGTGAGAGCAGGAAGAGCAGTGAGAGCAGGAAGAGCAGTGAGAGCATGAAGAGCAGTGAGAGCAGGAAGAGCAGTGAGAGCAGGAAGAGCTGTAAGAGCAGGGAGAGCAGTGAGAGCTGTAAGAGCAGTGAGAGCAGTGAGAGCAGGAAGAGCCGTGAGAGCAGGGAGAGCAGTGAGAGCAGGAAGAGCAGAGAGAGCAGGAAGAGCAGTGAGTGCAGGGAGAGCAGTGAGAGCAGGGAGGGAATGGAGAGCAGGGATGTCCTTTGGCGAGATTGAATCTCGACACGGTAGAAAAGGCTGCTTCTCTTAAACAAAGCAAGCTTATGTGCGCCGAGACCGATTGATAAAGCCATACAGTTCGGTCAATAAAGCGTATGATTGATAAAGTAGTTGGCTTCTTACACTAGGGGTCTGAAGCTCGAATCCCAGTTAATGTTTTTTTTTTCTTTGATGATTCAAAGTTAAACCATGTCTAATTGATACCTGAATTACGAGGGGAAAGTAAAGACGGTTGTTGTGCTGGCCTCATGACACCCTCGTTAACCGTAGATATAAAAAGACCTGATGATCTTTAAATGTCTAAATGGCTACCTTTAAAAAAGCGTAAAGACCAGAGAGAGCTAAACACAGCGCTTTAAAGCAAATCACATGGAGCATATTAATGTGTATTGCACGCTTCGAGGATTGATATAATTTCTTCTGCATCTATTTTTCTGTACATGAAAAGTACGGATGTTGTGATTGGAAAGTAGGTCAAGGTCAATAAGATTCGCAAATGAAAGGGAAAAAAAAACAATGTAAGAAAAATGGCAAGCTCTAATGCATGACGGGAGGATACACAGGCTGCATTCACTGCTAAAAGCTGTACACCTTTATCCCAAGGCATCTTCATGACCACAAAGCTAGACCGAGTTCAAAGAACATAAACTACATTTACGAAAAGCATATCCTTACACTCCATTTTATTTTTAACTAGATCTATGTTAAAACTCTAAATCAAATCAGTGACTGTGGACAAAGCATGTATGACTGATTCCTGCCATCTTGTTTGACCTTTAACATAAGAACCACTTCCGGTTGACTGGGAATAAGGTTTTGACCTCATTTGACCTGAACAGACGATTGGAAATAGGGCTAAAGCCTATTCCCAGCTGGTTGGGAATAGGCACTTCGATGAAAGAATGTTCGCCAGGAAATCTGTAGTCACAGATATCAGGAACTAATTTATGTAAAAAATGCTTTTGAAACACAAAATTGAAGGTTAATTTGATTACATAATGAAATCAATGGATCTTCTTTTGTATTTTCATGTGTCAACGTAAAAAACTATGTGCGCAAAGTGTATTTCTTAAAATTAGATCTAGGTCTAAATCCTTTCGATCTTTTCTCATGTCAACATTGTTAACCATGGCCTAGATCCATAAAATACTATAGCTGTAATAGAGTCGGACAACTTTATTTTTTTTTTAGGGTCTTAAGTTTGTTTTAGGGCTACAATACATACACTACGGTCTAAGTTAGTAACCAAGGAACATTCCTGCCTAGTTTTATCAAGATTGATCAAGCGGTTTTGATGTCTAAAGTAACATACATACATACATACATACACCTCACATTCTACTTTATAGTATAGATTGTCGAATTTCATTCTAAAAATATATTCTAAATTATAATGTGATTTGTGAAACATCTTTTTGTGAGTTTGATACTGAAATTTGAATCATGAAAAAAAAAAACGACGTCGGTATTTGAAAAAAAAATTCGATTAAATACACTAATAATGGACCTCACTCACCAATCGTAAACAAATGGCAGGCGGTCAGTAATAAATTTTCCACACTCGTTTCGCGGGTCACATCAACAGACAAAAGATGGGAAATAAACAATAAACTATATTTATAAGAAACCCGAGAATTTAGTGCTTACCTTAATTAATGAAAAGTTTCTCCCAAACCAACTTTTAAATATCCAACTGCATCTAAAAATCTTAATCTTCGTTTTTTGCGATGATTACGTAGTATGCGTTTCGCCCAATTTATCGCAGAAAAGCTTTTTTCCTCATAAATAAGTGCTTGTTACAATTGTGATCATCCTTAACGCTCGCTTTAGGAGATTAAGGAAGGCTTCCTCAAGCGAAACGGAGTAGAAATCAATAGTCTGCATCACATGACATTTTTCAAACAAGGATGTCTAGTTACGCAAGTCAATGAGTTCCAGTTTTAGCTCTTTCTGGGCACTTGACACACTGGCCGCAGATGGAATTTCGAAACTAAAAACTGTTCACGATCATCATCATATGGTCCAGACTGAACACCTTGCCTCAAAGATTTTGATGGTGAATAATTCAATAAAGCCACAGTGACTCGGTTCCACTTGTCTCGACAACTTTTCTAATTACACTTGCTGTCAATCCTACTTCTGACACCATCAGTAGTCACTAATTTCTCCAAGGAAGATGAAGATCATCTGTGATGGCTGAAGCTTCTTTGACAGGACTTCGCTAGTGGTGGTCCCATGTTTTCTCCTCGTAGCTACTAACTGCTATTTGTACCGCGAATAAATACCAAGATTTTGACCGGTATCAGATATATTCTAATCAATCCCTAAGAATAATCCAACTATCACGTCAGAAACCGACAATGCCTTTTTCATCAAACAAATATGTTGGCTCATAACTGCGAAGCGTGTTCGAGAGGCTTAGTGCGCTTGAACTTGGCTATGTTACCTATGAAGGGGGCTCGAGGTTCAACACCCGACTGAGCGACTGAAGGCAGCACGGAGAAAACTTCTCCAAGAAACCCCCTCCCCACCACTGGTCCACAACTGAGATTGGACCAAAGCGCTCTGAGCATGCTATAAGCATGAAAGTAGCGCTATATAAAAGCCATAATTTATATTTATTTATTTATTAATAGTAACAAACACGGGAGGCTCCATAGTAGGGAGATATGACTATTTACCATATCGTTAAACACATTCATGCAAACGGTTTTAGATTTGTTTTCAAAACAATTATTTTTTTGTTACATTTGCATTGCTATGTTAATTAAGTTCTTCATTTACAAACAAAAAAACTGATTACTTTTTTTTAAAGACAAAAAACCTATTTAGTATGTATATAAGTTGGACATAATTTAGAACAACAATTAATAAGTACTTTTTGATATTATAGCGTTATATAAAAGCAGTCACACGATCAAATACATTTTTACCGGTACCAAACTATTTACCCTAGAGTAATGAAAGATTCTTTTTTTCAAACTACACTTTATGCCGACGTTTCGGCGGGCCGGATGGAATCAAGTGTATACGGCCCGCGGACCGAATTTTAGGCATCAATTCTCTAAATAGATTTATACATAGGTGTAGCCAGGATTTTTTTCGGGTGGGATTGTCCAGGGTAATTTTTTAAAATCTACCATTCATTAGTTAGTAAGTACAAAGTACTCGCTCATACAATAAGTCATCGGCTTCATGAAGAAGGAATTCGGGTATTAAAAAAAACTCCAAAAAAAAAAAAAAATTGTACATTTTACGTTTTTACAATGAAACCGTTGTCTTGTTACGTAAAATTGTATTTTTAAATGTTAAAATTTTTAATGTATTAATGCGAGAAATGTAAAATAAACATGTTTGACAATTTTGCACGCTCTACGTGTAGGGCTGAACATTTGCAATAACGTCTAAAGTATCCTAAGTTAACATGACATGACACCTCATTCACACTGTGACATGTTGAAACACTGTTGGTATCTCAGACCATTCCAAGCAATACTCGTGTGGTCCTTGATATAATGAACCACTGGTGGTATCCTAGGTCATTCCAAGTAGTACTCGTGTGGTCCTTGATATAATGAACCACTGGTGGTATCTCAGACCATTCCAAGTAGTACTCGTGTGGTCCTTGATATAATGAACCATTGTGAGTCCAAAAATTAATGACGAATG
This sequence comes from Biomphalaria sudanica, assembly GCA_036873155.1. Taxonomy (NCBI): domain Eukaryota; kingdom Metazoa; phylum Mollusca; class Gastropoda; family Planorbidae; genus Biomphalaria; species Biomphalaria sudanica. The sequence goes on along the minus strand of JAZGLO010002218.1, from coordinate 4,070 downwards.
TAGAATTTCCCGCGCATTTGTCATTAATCTTCATTAATCTTTGGACTCACAGACAAGCCTTATTATTAGCAGTCGAACGGCAAACTTTCCTTCAACAGCACAAAAATTAAATTTCATGAAATTACTTGTACAGCTGATTTTCGCCATAATAAAAAGCACATTTGTATTACTTGACATGAAAAGAGTTAGACTGTACACTTTCTATCAATCTATAGGGCTTTCGGATGACCGGTAAAATGCTTGGCTTTCCAACGAGTGATCCCGGATTCAAATCATAGTGCAGACTCGGATTGTGAGTTTCTTGATTTTAGGATGCCCCATAATCCGCCCAACTCAAAAGGATAGTTGGAAAAGTAAAGTCGGTTGGTAGTTGTACAGGCCACATGACACCCTCGTTAACCGTAGGACATAGAAACAGATGGCCTTTACACCATCTTCCCCATACATCTCGAATTTGTTTAGCCTAAATAATTGTTCAGAATAATATTATTTTGATATTCGTCTTGAAATGCATATAAATTGTATTGATTTGCTGGACTTGTTTGATGAATAGAGTATTAGATTTGTTTTTTAAAAGTACTCTTCGGATCAGGTCGTCAAGCGTATTGTTTCTAAAACCAAGAGGTTGAAACCTTGGTCAATGGACCTCGAAAAATGAAAATCTTGCTGATAGTTCTCTCCTTGTATGCGTTTTCTTGTTTCGGCTTCTATGTTACTTTAATCCTTGGGGCATGCGATCCATTCTGTCCAATAAAATGTCCAGCAATTAAGTTCGTCCTCGTGTAACATGGCGCCGAACGTTAATGCAGGATGTTAAAGAAGTGGTCGACAGTGGGGAAAAGGCTGCAAGCATTGCTGGAGTCTGGAGACCGATTTTTTGGCGCGCTAGTGACATTTGGCGTGCTAGTGACATTTGGTGGGCTAGTGGCATTTGGTATATTAGGGACGTTTGGTGTGTTTGTGACGTTTGGTGTGTTTGTGACGTTTGTTGTGTTAGTGACAATTGATGTGTAAGCGAAATTTGGTGTGCTAGTAAAATTTGGTGTACTAGTGGCATTTGGTGTGTTATTGATATTTGGTGTGTTAGTGACATTTGGCGTGTTAGTACATTCTGTGTGTTAGCGAAATTTGGTGTGCTAGTATAATTTGGTGTACTAGTGACATTTGGTGTGTTAGTGACATTTGGTGTGTTAGTGACATTTGATGCGTTAGAGACATTTGGTGTGTTAGTGACATTTGGTGTTTTAGTGACATTTGATGTGCTAGTGACATTTGATGTGTAGTGACATTTTGTGTGCTAGTAAAGTTTGGCGTACTATTGACATTTGGTGTGTTAGTGACAATTGGTGTGTTAGTGACTTTATTTTATAATGCTTTTTGTATAAATTGTCCACATCTAAGAGATTAATTGATATTTGTCGCATGTACTTAGTAACCAAAGGGTTCACTAGCCTAATATACCTAATATACAATAAACTTTCGACAAAGTGGGCCTGAATAAAAGCACTTAGATATGATTTTATAAAATAAAGAATCGTAGCCTGGTGAAGACTGGGATTTTTAATTTCGGGATCCTTCGGCGCCACCCAGCTCTAATGGGTACCTGACGTTAGTTGGGGAAAAGTAACGGCCGTTGGTCGTTGTGCTGTCCACATGACACCCTCGTAAACCATAGGCCACAGAACCAGATGACCTTCCCATTATCTGCCCTATAGACCAAAAGGTCTGAAAGGGAACTCCGTCTGCTTAATATTTAATTCAATATAACTTAGGGTGTAATTTTCCAGAGGCAATAATATTTTTTTTTAGCTGCTAATCAATTAACATATCGCATTAATTCGAAGCCCACATAGGAATATTGGAATAGTACTAGAGACATTGTTTATTATTTGTGTTATTTGCAATGTAAATAGAAAAAGGGTTCATTAAAGCTTAACATTAAATTTGATTGTCAGGAGGCGTCACAGAGCAAAGAATCGTCAGATCAGACAAAGGTGGAATCAGGGGAGGTCAATCCTTTTTACACATAAGATATTGCAGCTCAATCTCATATGGTCTGTGGGTGATTCCGATTTCCAGCACCTGTGTCGCGAGCCATTCCGATTACCAGCACCTGTGCTGCGGGCCATTCCGATTTCCAGCACGTGTGTCTGCGAGCCATTCAGATTTCCAGCACATGTGTCTGCGAGCCATTCCGATTTCCAGCACATGTGTCTGCGAGCAATTCCGATTACCAGCACCTGTGCTGCGGGCCATTCCGATTACCAGCACCTGTGCTGCGGGCCATTCCGATTTCCAGCACATGTGTAGCGAGCCATTCCGATTTCCAGCACCTGTGTCACGGGCCATTCCGATTTCCAGCACATGTGTCTGCGAGCCATTCCGATTACCAGCACCTGTGCTGCGGGCCATTCCGATTTCCAGCACATGTGTCTGCGAGCCATTCCGACTTCCAGCACATGTGTCTGCGAGCCATTCCGATTTCCAGCACATGTGTCTGCGAGCCATTCCGATTACCAGCACCTGTGCTGCGGGCCATTCCGATTACCAGCACCTGTGCTGCGGGCCATTCCGATTTCCAGCACATGTGTATGCGAGCCATTCCGATTTCCAGCACCTGTGTCACGGGCCATATCAACGAATAGGTGCCTTAAACTATTAGATTAGAAACCCGTTGATCTGGTACATATACGTTGATTAATGCAATATTTGAAGTTTATCTCTTTTTTTTACGCGTCAGAAAAAGGCTTCCTTTCTTTGCTGGAACTGTGAGCATCTTTGTAGCTACATTTACCGCCCACCATTTTATATCTCTTACCATCGATCCTCCAATCTCTAGACGTATTTCGACAATCTTTTATTTGAGGCTTAAACCAAGAATCATGTTATATTACCTTCAGCTGATAATTGTGCATTTTTTTTATTGGTAATAAATTATTTTGTTTGATCTAAGAAAAGGTTAAAAATTCAGCATTTAATACGATAGAAACTTCAAAAAGTCTACAGACATACACCAATCAAACACACAAACCTATTGCCCTACCACAAATAGACTGATTTTCTAAGGCTTTATTACACTACCACAAATAGACTGATTTTCTAAGGCCTTATTACAAACAAACATCATTTGACATAATTTGCTATCTGCCTTGACCTAGAAATAGTGCCCCCATTTAACCCATTCTTTCCAGAGTCACCTGTTGTAAATAGCTGCTTTGTAAAGTTCACATAAATGTATTGTTCAATCTGTTTACACTCGGTGTTTGTGTCTACAGTTCACTGATCTAGTCTAGACTGACTGATTACAGAACCCCTAACTTTTACTGACCCATTTGTAAAAAAAAAAATAATATTGACTTAGATATTCATCTACCTAGGGGAGGTAACCCAATTGGTACAGGAATAGGAAGTGACCCCGATTTGAACATTCATTCAGTTTCTCTTGTAAACGTTTCTGTTCATTAATTTATTGACGGGAAATTTTTACATGTTGATCATAATTGTTAATTGTCTATTTTTTAAATTAATCTCGAAAATTTAAAAAAAAATTGTAAATAACATTAATTTCAATGCAAAATATCTTTGGTCTGTTGTACCTAATCAGCGCAACGCTGGATACACTTTAAACCAGGGGTTCTCAACCTATGGGTCGCGACCCCCTAGGGGGTCGATTGACGATTTGCCAGGGGTCGCCAGAGACCATCGAAAAGATGAATAGTTTTGTCTATTCTTCTATTGCTGTGTGTCTGAGAGGGGGGGGGGGTCGCGGCAGAGTGTGGGATTGTAAAGAGGGGTCGCCGAGCTTAAAAGGTTGAGAACCGCTGCTTTAACCCTTGTAATTGTAGTTGCTGCAGTGGACAGATAAATCAAAAGTTCCAAAAGCTAATCCTTAGTCATATCCTTTGATCCTTTAGTTCAGTGTTTCCATTTTACTTTGCAAGAAATGCCTTAAAGTTGATAGGAAATTCCAAATAAAGGAGGTGGTAACTTAAAAGAAATATCTATCTTCTCTGACCACTGTCTTTATATGAGAAAAGAGTCTTTGTAATCACATCACATTTCCGTAAGCA
>JAZGLO010002213.1:0-74767 GCA_036873155.1 Biomphalaria sudanica | reverse complement strand
TTGAACCCCCTTGCTACGCCCATGTAGTATAGTATAGTAGTATAGTACTAGTAGTAAATAGTATTTATATAGACTAGATCTTAATCTAGTATTTAAAACTATTTATAATTATTTTAATTATGTAAATTTAATAGTAAAAAAAAAACATGGCATATATAAAATCTAGAATTCTAGGGGTATATAGGTTATGGCTGAAAAAAACAAACTATAAATACTTTTCATTTTACACTGCTTATAACTGCTGTATAACTCATATAAAAATATCGTTTTCCAAATGTTTCCCATAATAATTTTTACTTTATCGTCCAGTCTATATATATATGTCTATGGTGGTCACATAAGAAATATACAATGCAATGTTACATTTGTAACATAACATTTGGAATTCTACTGTTCTAATTATTGTTACATACTTATAGTATGACATTTCCAACATGACATTTGAATTTTTTATTTAGCAGAATTTTCTATTTTCTAAAAACTGATCCTTTCAAATAAAATAAATTATATCTACGGCAAAGGGACATAATTTTGCTCGCTTATCTTTTTTTGGCCCAAAAAGGTCAAAAAATCGTTTTTCCTTAAATATTCTATTCATTTTTCAAATCTATTTTGAAATTGAAAACTCAAAATGAAGCTGTAAATGTCAATGTAACTGAAAGAGACGAAATGCTCTACAAAAATACGAATAGTATGGATTAAAACCGATAAAAGAAGACTTGGTACAACGTTATCTATCGCATGGGTTCTCAACCTGTGGGTCGCGACCCCCTTGGGGGTCGATTGACGATTTGCAAGGGGTCGCCTAAGACCGTCGATAAATGGATTGCTTTTTGTCAATTCTTCTATTGTTGTGTAAGTGTGGATGAGTGGGGGTCGCGGAAAAGTGGGGGGTTGTAAAAAGGGGTCGCCGAGCTTAAAAGGTTGAGAACCGCTGATCTATCGTGTATTTGATCCCAGATGTGCTTATATCTTTTGAAGGCTTGGAGGTTGTAGTAGCCTATGTATCCGATTTTACCTTAGGCATAGTTGCATAAATAAATGTAAGCACATAAATATGTAAAATTAACCCTTTTCATCTATATTGTTTCTGAAAAGTAACAGTTAAAAGTACCATATTTACAATTACACAATATTGAAATTTCGTAAGTCTACAACTATACTATTTAGCAGTGTATTATATTAACTCTTTCAATCCTAATTGACGATCCTAACGTTGATTTGACCCCATTGAACTAAATTGTTTTTTTTAATTTATAAACTTTAATTTGTGTTGTGTAAAAAGAGCATGCATTCTCCAGAAATTCAATATCAAATATAACATTTTCTGATAACAAACTAAAATGTTATTGAAGTTTAATCATCAGGGGGCTAGTGAAATACAAATGAGCAAAACGAATATTACTTCCGGTACGAGAAAAATTAATACGGAGAGAATGAGTTAATATAGTGCACGCGGACTGGGAAATCCGCTAGCTGGCGACTAGCTCGGCACCTTCGACACGGAGGTCACGACTAGCTGGATAGTCGACACATGGAACTATTGTCGACACTTGAATAAATACTTGATTCTATCTCAATTATTTTTCTTCTTTTAGCGATTCACTGTTGTTCTAGTTTAGACTAAATCACAGATCACAGGCCAATAAAAAGTATTAAAATATTGTTTAAAATTTGATCTAGATCTAGACGAAGTGTTCCAATCATAAAAAGATATTAATTTAGAATTCTTGTATGAATACAACTAAAAATATTGAAATATGGTTTACTGGCTTCAAATACATCAATACAGTCTTAATTATAATATATAATAATAATAATGATAATAATAATATATTAGCAACAAAGAGTATTTATTCTGTGGTGTTACCAGGTTCGAGTTTCGTTAAAGAGAAACAAAATTCATTGTAGTCCCTTTATCAGTATTGTAAGCAAAGTCTTTGCTCGAGTGATACTTCCCAGGCTACAAAACCTCGCTGATCGGGTCTATCCAGAATCACAATGCGGCTTTCGCTCAGGGAGATCCACGATTGACATGATTTTCTCCATCCTCCAACTCCAGGGAAAGTGCAGAGAACAAAGGATGCCTTTGTACATTGCGTTTATTGACCTGACAAAGGCAGAGATGGCCTCTTTAAATTTTACAGATAATAGGCTGTCCACCCAAGCTACTAAATGTTATCATATCTTTCCATCAAAATATGATGGGTACAGTGCAATTCAACGGTGCCAGCTCTGAAAGTTTCAGTATAAACAGCGAAGTTAAACAAGGATGTGTCCTGGCCCCAACCCTCTTTGGAATACTATTTTCACTGCTAATCCACAACGCGTTTGACAAATCCACCGAAGGCATCTATCTCCATTCCAGATTTGATGGCAAACTCCTAAATATTGCCAGACTGAGGGCCAAAACTAAAATCAGAGCCACTCTCGTAAGAGATATGCTATTCGCGGATGACGCAGCGGTAGTGTCACACACGCAAGAAGAACTTCAGTCACTAATGTCCCGCTTCTCTCAGGCCTGTAAAGAATATGGCTTGACTATTAGCACGAAGAAAACAAATGTTATGGGACCACCTGTAACAGCACCACCCTCCATCCTCATAGACGATAGCAAGCTGGACGCCGTAAACGAATTCTGCTATCTTGGATCCACAATTCAAGATGACCTGTCTCTAGAAGAGGAGTTTGGGAAAACCACAAGCTAACTACGGTGACCAAAATGGAAGTCTACAAGGCATGCGTTATGAGTACACTGCTGTATGGCAGTGAATCATGGACCACCTACGCAAAGCAAGAGAGAAAACTGAACTCATTCCATTTGAGATGTCTCCGTAGGATCTTGAATTTCACATTGAAAGAAATAGTGTGCAATACTGAGATCCTTGCGCGATCAGGCATTCCCAGCATCTTTACAGCCCTCAGACAACGCCGTTTGCGCTGGCTTGGACATTTTCGCCGGAAGGAGGACAAGCGCCTCCCGAAAATCATCCTCTATGGACAACTCGCGACTGGCACAAGAAAAACTGGTCGCCCCCACCTCCGTTACATAGATGTAATAAAACGTGATCTCAAATCAGTGAACATCAATACTGACAATTGGGAAGACATAGCTTTAGACCGCAACAGATGGAGAGAGACAGTGACCAAGAAAGCTATGGGCAGTGAAAGTACATGGGTCTCAGCTCAGGAAGAAAAACGTACAATCCGAAAAACGGCCAGCTCCTCTACCACCGAAGCAAAAGCCACCTTAATCTGCGCTATCTGTGGACGGGAGTATCTCTCCGAAATAGGGCTCCACAGCCTCATGAGGAAGTATGCTCTGAGATGAACCATAGTCGTTCTACGACTGAAGGAGGCCAATATATATATATAATATAGATAACTTCCATAAACCATAAACGCTTAATCTCCAAGCCTGTGTACTAGGGTCCTATATTTTCCTTGTTTTTCCATTTCAGTTTTTCTTAAATAATGAGACAGTCGTACGACGATGTCAATAAGCATACCTGTACCAATAGTGCTATTTGTATGTGAGCAGGTCAGGGTGGCGGCCCTACTGAGTGAGGCCTTTTTGTTATCTGCTGCTCAACATTTATTCATTTATAACAGTAGGCAGGTGGTAGCTCTACTGGGTGGGCCCAATCTGTGCACCTCGGTCTGCGACCAAGGGGCTAGAGTCGCCTAAGCAACCAGACAGCATAGTTGATGAATACTTGGATTTTTTGTGTGTTGTTGAAAGTGGTGTAGATGAGTCTGATAGTGATGGTCGTCTTTATATCACTGGATCATCAGGTGTTCATCGGTGGAAGGAGGCTGCTGGAGCTTTACCAATGACATTGTATCCGTTCCTCCATAGTGGTCCAGGAAAGTGATAACGGTCCATAAATACCTGGAGTCAAGATTTGGAAATCAGAGACAAAGCAGATGGACATGACGCGGGAACAATTAGAGAGACTCAGCCAGAACAGAGACGCCTATAGGAAGCAGGTTGGTGGCGCATGTCCCAGACGGAACCACAGTTCTGGTGAAGACTGGGATTTTTAATTTTAGGATCTTTAGACGCCTCTGAGTTCACCCAGCTCTAATGGGTAACTGACATTAGTTAGGGAAAGGTAAAGGCAGCTGGTCGTTGTTCTGGCAACATGACACCCTTGTTAACCGTGGGCTTAGGAAACTTATTACCTTTGCATCATCTGCCCTATAGATACTTAATTCGAAGATAAGCCTTATTATGTCTGTGTTCCTCTTTCAAACCTTGCGATCCATGTGGAAGGATCATCTGTTTTTGTGACTCATGATTGGTTCATTGCAGATCCCAGGAATATACTTGTAGTTTGAATATACTACATTGTATATTTTGTCCGAATTTTTAAGCAGCAGTGTCATGAAAAAAAACATTTTATTATCTACATTCTGTTTTATAAAGTCGGTATTAACGGTAGCCGTAAAGAAATTAACTACATTAAATTTACGGTAACCTAACTTTAAATACATAACAAGGGAAATAACCCAGCATATGAAAAATGAAAGTATTTGTTTGCAAGCTTATCTCCCTTAATTGGCAGCATTCCTCTGTTATTGTTTAGTAGGAACTACTAGAGACATGAATGTGTTATTCACATACTCACATAGGGTTAATATTAGCGCTTCCGAAAGAAACAGTTGGAGATTTATTTTTTTACAAAGGCCGCTGGATGCACATTTGAGACCAAAAGAAAATCCACTGCCGAGGACATAGACGGCGTAAATAAAATCGAAAACCAGTAAAATATTCATTTTTAGCGGCCCCCGAAAGTTTTTGTGTGAAATGTCTGTCCGTCCCATTTAGATCTCGTAAACAAGTAAAGACAGTGAAAATCTGACATCACAATATTTTCTCTAAAAGCGAAAAATCTAATTTTTAAAATCACTTATGCAAGCAGTTTTTTTTTTTTTTTTTTTTTACACTTTTATAGCTATTAATAGTAACAAATACGTGAAGCTCTTTAGTAGGAGAGATAACTATTTACCGTAATTTTAACATATTTATACAAATGGTTCTAGATTTTTTGTTACAAATTTTTTTTTTTACATCTGTATTGTACGTTATGTAAGTTCTGTCTTACTAAATACTAAGTTTACGCAAAAATAATGTTTACCTTTGTTTTGAGAGAACAAAAATCTATTTAGTATGTATATAAGTTGGACATAATTTAAAACAAAAATTAATAAGTAGTGTTGAATAATTATGACAGGAATAAGCAATCACAATAGGACATCAAATTTCACATTCACTTGCACCTATCCTTTGGTCTGCTGTACCGCTGGGGCACCACACAAGATCTGTCAACCTTCTTTCTCCATTTTTCTCTGTCATTTGTCTTTGATAGAATTTAATTCTGATGTTCTTTCTGAAAATATTGATACCGGCCTTTTTACCTGCTTGGGTTTACAATACCGGGGGCCAATTTTGACTTTTGTGTTTCCACACAAACTGTCTTTGTAATCTTGTTATCTTCTGAGTCGAAGAAAAGCTTTTGAGATTATTTTAATGTCATCGAGTATCGAGGTGTAAAAACGATTCTTAGGAGTGAACTGGGTGTCCAAACTGGCCAGGGCATTTCTCCTGACGTCAACAGCTCATTATTCATCTTATTAAAAAGGACCTTTTGAATTTTACATAAAAAATATTCTAATATGAATTCACAGGCCCTTACTACATTGCAAATACAACCGACTGGTTCCATGAAAAGATATTGAGATTAAAGCATTGAGGATCGCCGCCGAAAAAAAAAATTATTCGAAAAATATTTTTTAAAAACGCTCATTTGTAAGTGATACATTTTGTTCAATATGCATGTTTGTAGCTTTGTTTTTGTTAGGCCTACTAGAAGTCAAAGCTCTAAAGAAAAAATATTTCAGAAGTGGGAAGAGAAAAGAAGTGGACCAATCAGATTCTTCTGTAATTTGTGTGTGTGCATTTTTAGGATTCGTGAATATATCTTGAGTTATAGTCCCAAATTTATTTATACAATAGAAAAATATCAGTATGAGTAAAGGTTGGAAAAAGATGACTAAGAAAATAATATTTTGGTTTATCTCAATTGTAACTCTTATACTAAAAATTTCGTATGAATTTTAAATTTTCCAAAATAAAGTCTTTCTTTATAATTATGTAAGCCCTGTGCAATTCCATAAACTCTGTCGCCATATTTGACCATTCTGTATTAAAACGCCATGTTTTCGTCAGTTGTTTTTTTTTAATTTTGTAATTTCTCAACTAAAATAAAAAACTATTGGTTTGTCCGATGGGCGGAGGGCGATTGCATGTATCGCCCCTCCCACCTGGTACAACCCTTTTGCATTTAAATTTACTAATGATAAAATTTGAGATTAGAGTGTGTATGCGACATAATATACAATGGGTTCAAATATCAATATGTATCTTATATAGTTATTCAACTAAATTTTTTCACAAACTATGATTTCTCCATAAAAATAGGACCGCCTCAGAGGGCTAGAGTGGGGAGGGCAGTAGTAGCAATAATGTCCCTACCCCCTGGTTCCGCCAGTGGATTCAGCGTTATTCATTTCCATTACAAAAAAAAATAGTGGACTTTCTATATACCATTATCAGAGCGTGATCCAAAACAGAATATGTCCGACATAGCTATCATAGCCAGTCCGACCATGCTATCATACAATTTTAATATATTTAGACATTGTTTTCTGATTGGAGGAAAAAATAAAAGGAAACCTGGAATATAACACACTGACACACACAAGGACACATGGAATATAACACACTGACACACACAAGGACACATGGAATATAACACACTGACACACACAAGGACACATGGAATATAACACACTGACACACACAAGGACACATGGAGTCAAATTAATTGCTTTATTATAAATTGTAACACTTTATACATTTTCTTTTTAAATTAAAAAAATATACAGAAATTATCAGAACTACATACATGTATGTACAAGTAAGTATTGCTATGTATATAAAGTGCATGGTCTTTAGTATGTTTGGAATTATAGAATATGGATACTATTATATGGTTCATGTCACTTTGAACTGATCATCATCCTTTTATTTTTATAGCTAGAACAAAGTTTATAGTTGGAAATAAGTATCAGGTCGAAATAATAAAAATAAGGCTTGTCTTCAAGTCCGAAGATGAATGAGAAATGCAATATTTCCCATGGTTATGCAGCCCCAGCTTTGACCTACATATTTTGCCTCATCCAGGGCAAGCATTACCACTGTCAGTCTGTGGTTGATTCAGATTTTCTTTTCGCCATTTACCTCTATCCTCAGCAGCGGATTTTCGTTTGGTCTCAAATGTGTATCCCGCGGTTTTTGTGTAAGGTCTAATGATGAATAACGAAAGCACCTTACTGCATTCTACTTTCAGGTGGTAGAGGTTGGAGTCATGGCAACTGTGGCCAATAATCAGTTGAAGTCTGTGTCCTCAGAGCCAGATATAAATTTGCAGAGTATAAACATATTCCAACTAAAAAATTCCATACTCTAGATTCCTGCTTGCTTGCCTTTACTGCTTGATGATGTGTTTCTTGCATTGTGTGATGGACAATTTGGACTTCTTGAATTAGTCTGAAAGATTGAGGCTGGGAAGAGAAAAAAAAACAAACAGAAAAATATTTTTAAAAGTTTGACTTAATCTTATAGATTACAGATGTTACTTTCAAAAGGAAGATAATTATGTCCTAAGCGTTTCATGTGTCAGTCTAGTCATGCATGTTAATCAATGATTTCAAAGGGCATATAATATTAATATTATTATGCAGTCTAATGCCTTTATAAAAGTAGATGATAGCCTTGATATAAACAGTTAATATTTTGTTAAACAGAACAAGTAGAGTAAATAAAATGTTTTGTTTTTAAATCAATTCCTCCTTTCAGAAACTTATAATGGTCTATCATTAATCATTTTATTTATTTCTTGTCTTCAATAAAACAAGGAGTCTTTTCAATGTGCTTGCACATTCATCATGTTCTCTTAAAGTACGGCTAAATTCTACATAAGAAGGTGCACAAAAGTCTATTTATTTATTCAACTTTTGCTGAAAGTAAAGAAACATATGAGTCCAATGTAGGAATACCCACTTAAGCATGTCCATTTGAGTGGAGTGGAATATCCGCTGAAAGCCAGTTCAAAATAGCCAAATTTAATAATGATTATATTTTGACAGATTATAACTGTCAAACCAGAGTTTTTAAAATGTGGCCAATTGGCTAGTAATTTTTTTCCAAACATATACATCAAGTCATATACATCAAGTCATATACAAAGTCCATGTTCACACAGTGTCCATGAAGAGTTTACAATACGAATAGAGAAATTTTACTAACCATTAAAAAAAACAACACTGAAATGTTGATGTTACTTTTAATTGTTTGCAAGCATCTCAGAAAGACAAGGTAAAGACTAAGAATGTGTTTCGATTTGTATAGGTCTTCATGTGAACGTGTATTAGTGAAAATTTGATGATCAAACACTACATATATTTTTAAAAAAATAATGCCATACTATTAGTAAAAATTTCTATTCCTCCAAAAGGTTGATATGCCTTGATGAGTTGCATCTGTGCCAGTTCTTTCCGTCTCTTGATAGCCTTTAGACTTGTAGACAAGCGAGGGTCATCATAGTAACCATTGTCTTCTCTTAGTCGACCAGAACTGGCGGAAACATAAATATATTTTTGAATTAAGATGTCAAGAAACACTAAAGATGTTACACTGAAACATTTTAAATAATAATAAAAAACTTAATAAATGCATAATCTAAACATGTGAAATGGTGATCTATATTTCCTGTCAGTAAAGCTCTTGTTTTTGTACACATATAAAATTTAATATTCAGGCCTATACAAAGTAGTATATTAAATATTATTAGAAAACATTTGAGACCAAAAAAAAAATCTACTGGCGCGGATAGACATAGATGGAAAATCGAAATCGTCCACCGGTACACAATGGTTATTTCTGCACAGGAGGTGTAAAATATTTAGATCACAGCTGGGGTTGCATAGCCACGAGAGATACTACATTCCTCAATAATCTTCATACTCAAAGACAAGCTTTATTATTATAATATAAAGAACTTGTATGTAATAAGAATATCTGGACCAGCTGCTTATTCAAACCAATACTAGAGTATGCATAAATTTATATATAATATATATATATATATATATAATATATATATAATATATATATATATATATATATATAATTATACAGGGCTCTTTTGTACCGGCACCTTTTTGAAAAAAAATTATTACTTTTCTTGTATTTTAACGTATATAATTAATTTTTAGTAGTTAAAAGTTAGGCAATCAACTACTGAGTACTGGCATCTATTTTTTTTTTTTACAAAAAAAGCACTGTATATATATATTGGTATATAAATCAACACCAATAACAGTAACCTCAGGTGTACCTCAAGGAACAGTCTTGGGTCCACTACTATTTTTAATTTACATAAATGATTTACCAAATTGCATTAGTTCAGGAACAAAAGTCAGATTATTTGCAGACGATTGCATAATATATAGAACAATAAAAACAAAACAAGACACAGATATTTTACAAAGAGAATTAGATGAATTACAGAAATGGGAATCAAATTGGAGCATGTCTTTCCACCCAGAAAAATGTCAGTTGTTAAGAGTAACAAAAAAACTAAAACAAATTAATTCCACTTATCTTATTCATGGCAAACCAGTAACACAGACTAAAAACGCAAAATACCTAGGTGTTATAATAAATGAAAAACTGTCATGGAATCCACATATTGATGAAACTATAAAAAAATCCAACAAAGCATTAGGGTTTATTAAAAGAAATTTCTATAAATCAAATAAGAACATAAAACTAAAATGTTATTTAACCTTGGTTAGGCCAATAATAGAATATGCATCCACCGTGTGGGACCCCTCAACTCAAGAAAACATTAAGAAACTGGAACAAACACAAAATAGAGCAGTGAGATTCATAACAAACGAATATTCACATTTGACTAGGGTAACACCATTAGTAAAATCACTAAATTTAGAAAGCCTTCAGGACAGAAGACTCAAAAGTAAAGTAACAATTATACATAAAACACTGAACCATAATCTTCAAATACAAAAACAAAATTTAATAAAATACTCTGAAAGACACAAAAATAAAGGCACATTCCTCGTCCCATATGCTAGGACAAATTTGTACAAATACTCCTTCTTCCCTAGTGCTATTAGAGCATGGAATGGGTTGCCTGAGCTAGCCAGAAAAACCAGTGACTTGGCAGAATTTAAGTTATTGGTTAATATGCATGACTAAATGCATGACGCGTAGGACGTAATCATCTTCTTTTTTTAAGTAACGTCTGTATTATATAAGAAGAAGATAAGATATACTTTTATAGGCACATTTTTAAAACTTGAATTTGAATTTAAAGTACCAAGGCTTTTCGAGTTTAAAACATGTACCTCTAAAAGTACATTTATATATTTATATACAATACAAAAATGACTAACTCATGGTTGAGTCTCCTGGTTTCAAGGTTGGTGTGGGGTCTGCGTTGCTCTGTCTCATTAACCATTTTCCTTGGTGATGTTTCATCTAAGCTCTTACTGTACTGGTCAGTGAGCAAACCATCTTGTTCTGTTTTTCTCTTATGTACTTTTGAATGGTTCCTGCTCCATGTAGACTGGTCAGTGCTGCTTGCCCCATGTCCATTAGCAGAAGCACTCTGTCAACATACAGGACAGATAAATGATATAAGCTTTATTGAAAATAAATCTTAGAGCAGTTTCTTCTTATCTTAAAATAATTACTTTAATAAAATGAAAAAAATACATTATCTAGATGTTTTTGAGCTAAGATCAAGCTTAACCGTCAGTTTTCCTGGGTAATTCAGGTAACTTGGTCTATGTTCAAGTTGTTCTTTTCTACTAAAAGCTTAATTTGTAATCCTTGAGTTTCAGTATTTAATTATTTCATCAAAGATGTTTACACTCCATCATAAACATGCGGTGGGAAGACCCATTACAAACAGCGATGTCCTTGTGAATGCCGGTATGGACAGTACAGAGGAACTTCTTATGGTCCGACAGTTACGCTGGGCAGGGCACTTATCCCGTATGGGGGACGAACGTATGCCAAAAGCAGTATTTTTTGGTGAGCTTAAAGTTGGTCGACGTAACAGAGGTGCCCCATGGCAATGCTTTAAAGACAAGCTTAGGCTCCAACTTGCCTTAGCTGACATAGAAGAGAGCACCTGATTTATGCGGCCTCAGAATGAGACAGCTGGAGGTCACTCACAAAGGCCTTGGGATACAAATTTGAGACCAAAAGAAAATAAGCTGCTAAGGACAGATACAGACGGCGAAAAAAAAAAAAATCAACCACCAGCGGACAATGGTTATGCTTGCCCTGGGTGTGGCAAAATATGTAGGTCACAGCTGGGGCTGAGTAGCTGCAAGAAATACTGCATTCCTCATTAATCTTCTGACTCGAAGACAAGCCTTATTATTATTATTATTATGTAAGTTTTAATTTGTTTGTGTACATTGTCTCGATATAGATTCTATAGTTGTTAGCTACCGTGAGTGTCTCAACAATCTCTTGAAATGAGGAATTCCATCCACAGATAGGGTATTTGAAACAGAAGAGCATTTATGTTTTAATCTTTTATTATACTGTTAACATTAAAAAAAAATCTGTGTAGCTCAAATTGTAGTTTTTCCATTTTGAAAAAGTTATTAAATTTTTGTAGAACCTTGGATTTGATATATTTAGATAGTATGTGAGGTATAGCTTTCACCTGTTTCTCAATGGATGACTGCTTATGTTTCCCTTGATCTGAAAAAAAAAATGAAGACAGTCTTAATATAGGTAGATATACCTTTTAGGTAACATGCTGATACAGAAAAATGAAAGAAAAATAACTTAGAGTTGCTTTATCATTACACTTGATACTGAAGTTGACAAAGAGGGAATGGAAAAAATACTGAATGATTATTTAACAATACTGTAGTCTAGTAGTCCTGTAAAACTTTATAATATTTTAAAGACTTTGACTTTGCAATGCATATGTGTTCATGAACATTACACATATTATAGTCTATAGATTTAAAGTATTGTAGTATTACACTGATATGAGTATCTCTAATAACTTGGCACATTACAGAGTACATCAATTAAAAGCAAGACACATACACAAACACACTTATGAATTTCAATGTTTACATTTTCATAAAAATCTAAATATAGCACATAATGATTTATAATTACTGTGAAGAAAAAAAAAATTGAAGTCTGTCAATTATGCTTGTAAGGGTGCATATATTTCTTTTGTGCCAAACTTGTAGGTGAATCATGTTGCACTAACATATAGGTATTATGTTTAATATGGCTGATAATGATTATAAACACAACACCTTGGTAGTATCTGTCTGGTGAGTTGTTGCGGTGGGGCCCAGGGACTTTCCTAAACACAGTGTTGTTCTTGGTCGGACCTGAGTATAACAAAGTTCTCTTCAGCTGGTGGAGTTGCCTGATAGACTTCCTCTCCTGCTCATACCTACGGACACTGGCCTAATGGAAGAGATTGAAAGAGTAGAGATAATGTGGTCACTGACTGCATTTGGCTCAATCAGGGCTTCAGATCAGATATTCCTATTTGAGAGGTCATTAGGAAGTATTACTAGGGAGTTTAATAATAATGTCATAAGTAAGTCATGTATATTGGTGAGTCTAGTGTCTACAGCATCCCAAACCAAGGGTTCAAGAATAACACACACAAAAAAACAGGTCATTTTTGTTCAGGTCTTATCAGCAACAGATCACAACACACAAGGCAACAGATCATAACACACAAGGCAACAGATCATAACACACAAGGCAACAGATCATAACACCAAAGGCAACAGATCATGAAGTGTGTTGAGAATGTTTTACAGCAGAAAGGGATGGTGATTGAGGAACTTTGGAAATATGGAAGCTGTTCAGTTACTATGACATTAAAAGAGAAACACAATAAGAATACAATTATAAAAAAAAGGTATCATTTTGTAAAAAAGAATTGCTAATAATACATTAATGGTACTTAACACAAATAAAAAACAACATAAAAAAATATGTTTAAAAAAAGCTTATGTTATATTTAGGGTAATTGTATCAATTAGTTTAGATCAGTTATAGGATTGACCTAGACATATAAATTTGTCCGATAGAATTATTTTTACCAATTGTTTTTGTTTAGCTTTCTCAATGATCCTATCACTTGCCAGGACCAGTTGTGAATGGAAGAGGGAAGAGAGGGGTATCTTGTGAATGTTTACATGATTGTTTCTTTAAATAAATAAAAAAAAATGTTCACTCAGAGCTCAAGTCCTCAAGGGGACTAATCAACTTATACGACCACATCTGTCAAGTATGATTTCTTTTCCTTGTTCAAAATACCAAAAATAATAAATTACCAAAAGTTTATTAACTGATTGGTTTTTTTTTTAAATTGATCCTTGTGTTGTCAGGTAAAAGAAATAATTGTGAAAAAATTTAGCTTGATCCAAGATTGGATGTGGGAGAAAAAAATTGTACAAACTTTTTACCATACAGACAGACAGAGTTGATATAAGCTTTGTAGAAAAAATGACTTAACTGTTCACTTATAAATTAAACTTAAACATGTTTTTAAATGAAAAAGTTTTCTAGGAGGTATTTATATGGTACGAACCGTTTCTAGATCTATATAATATATGCTCTTTTTTTTACATGTAATGGCAACAGACGGCCTTTGGTGTTTCTATAAACGTAACAACTAACATAAGTTTATTTAAATAAACTTAAAATATAACAAATTTAAATGTACTAGATCTATGAACTACGTATAAAATAACAATATTGCCAATATCATTGAATATGAATTAGTTGAAACAGATCTAGATCTATACAAAATTGAAAAAATAAAAATTTTAGTACAGAACAAAAGAAGACACAGATATATACCGGTATAGTCCAATAAACATCCAAAATTTGTCATTATTGACGTAGTAACACAATGATCTTGGTGAAGTATAATAATAAGGCTCTACATTTATGATTTATCAACTTGAACTGCTTCTCGTGTTACAATCTCTAGTTACTAACGTCATACCAACTCTCTAAGGGTTTTCAACAAAAACATCTGACATTAGACCGAACAGTACGTAAGTCAATAACATGGCCTCCTCTAAACTTTAAGTCCTCTTACAAGTAAGAGGGTTACTTGCCTACTAAATACACATTACACACTGGTCATTCTCGCAAATCAAAACATTGAGGAGTCTTTCACAACAGAGGTTAAAAGGAGTCATCCAGACAAACAGTCGCAGTAAACAAATCAGATACTGACAGTAACTGAGGATACTGACAGTAACTAACTATTAACAACTAGTGGATCTTACCTGTACAGACTGAACCATGTTCCGCGCACTTTTTTTCTTTCTAGGAGAATGACCTTTGACCTCATTTTCTTTGGTCTCATCTGTATTTTTGATATGATTACTAGATAAGGAACAAAGAAAGTGAACTTTTAATGAATGTATACTGTATAGTATATATATAATATGCATATTTAGTAAATTATATAAATGGTATAACAAAACCCAACCTTTTTCTTATTTTCTTGTGGGAACTATCCTCTGAATCTTCACTTGCAGTATGGTTCTGTTGGCTCACTGTTGTGTTCTTCTGGTCGTCTTCATCTGTGTGGCTCGAATCACTCTGTGAACTAAGCGTTTCTCTATTGACCTTTTTGAATCCCGCCTCGAATTCTTTGTCTGGCTCAAGGCGTAATTTATTGTTCACTTCGGTATCGTGATCAAGTGATTTATCTGACAAGACAACTTGAAGGTTTCTATTACTTTCCAAATTGCTGTCGTCATTTGACAGTGACTTTTTTTGAACGGGTTCGGAACTTACGATGAGACTATTGTTATTAGTTTCCTTACGTGTGATTTTTCTTTGCGTATTCGGAGACTTTCCAGGGCTGCCTTCTTTTCGTCTGCTTTTACGATTTGCATAATTTCCTGATCTGTATTTCTTAGTGTTGCCCAGTGTTGGATTTCTTTTACGAGGAATTTGTGCCTTTTTCTTGGGATTATTTCCCTTGCCTTCAGAAATAGTATATTTTTTATCTGGCTCACTTTTCACTGAATTGTTTTTCGCAAAAGCAGATCTGCTGCAACCCATTTTCTCACTGTCTGACTCGTTCAGCTCTTGGGAAGTTGCAGAAGTAGAACAGTTGTGTCCTTTGAAACTATCGAAGGAAGAGCACTTACGTTGACTGTGGCTCTCCTCCGATAAAGAGGGCAAGCTGACACTTGTAGTGCCAATTGGACTGGAGCTGCGCTCTTCCACAGCCTGTGATTTATTCAGAACCTTTCCATTTCTAATTTTCAACGATTTTTTCACTTTAGGCTTTCTTTGTATGGGATCGGCCCCAGACGATTCTACGTCTGAGGTGTTGCCGTGAGATGTAGACTTTTCAGACGGTGTCTCACGCTCCTCAGAGTGGCTCGAAGCTCTGATTCTTCTTTGTTTGCTGAGCACACCCTTTGGTCCTGAGCTCAGCACCTGCGAACCGGATGAAAGGGGGTCAGTAAAGCTTTTGTAGGGTTTTGACTCCTGGGGTTGAAGCGTTGACTTGTCTGCATCGGCTGAGATACTTTGTTCGCTAGCAACGCTTTCATCTACCGTATTTCTTGAGTTTTTGTTGATGGGTTTGGTTCTGATTTGTGTAGACTTGTCCACATAGCGTGGACTTTCTTGACGGTCTTCTAGTAGGCTGTTGGAATTGTCATTTTCATCAACAGTAACTAGTTTCTGAACTTCCAAGTTAGTAGAGCTTTCAGAGCCCTTCTGCTGCTCACTTTTACTGGGATTATCTCCTACTGTAGATGCTATCTCACGCTGCGTTTGTTTCTTGTGATATCTGTATTTGACCTGGATTGACTCGGCTGCCTGGTCTACGATGACAGAACCTGGTCTTGCTCCGTGGTCAACAAGAAGGTCTTTGATATCATTGTGTCCCTTTATAAGTGCAACATCGAATGGTGTGTAATATTTACCCTGAAATAAATCGTTTTGTAGATATAGGAATGAAGTATAAAAACAGTAAAAGACTAAATAAGAGATATGAAACTTATTATACGCTTTTTGAATGGGTATCTGGTCCTGGCACTAGGTCTATATACTGGCTAGTTGGCAGCCTTGTTAACCATAGGCCATAGAAACAGATGACTTATAATCTCATAGAAACAGATGACTTATACATCTCATAGAAAGGAGGAAAATGTACTTATACAGTGTAACAAGAATAAAATAAAGTTTCTTTCATCAACCAGAATTAGATACGAAGTCACGACTGCAATGAAAGAAACATAGTTCTACTCTAGACAACAGGCTAGTATAAATATATAACCTGTATTTGAACCGAACAAAAATGAATGATAAACAAAAAAGATATAGTTCCCCCTATAAGACCTTCACCTTGCTATCCATGGGACAGAAGATGTTAAGGTCATCTGTTTTTATGGAATGCAAGACAACACAACGACCAATTTAATTCCAGGTACCTATCAATGTTCCGTGCACTCTTTTCAAAAACTGTATGAAATAAAGTTAAGGATCACTCTAGACCTCATTATACTGTGTATTTGTGTATACTGCACAGGAGCACAGGCGATACTTTGTGTTTCTTCTTGAATTCTGCATAATCTTTTGAGCAAACATTTTCTGAATATGCTAATTGATCGTTAATGATCACATGACCCCAATCTGTAATAAGGTAAATTATTACTTACTTATAACTTGTCTTTTAGGCTTATAAAAAATACCTACATCATGGCTATCTTCACTTGTATATTCATTGACGTATTCCAGTCAGTAGAGTACATACGTAAATCCACCTATTCACTTACTGTATTAGGCTATGGTAAGAGTTTACCGTATTAATCTATCTTCTATAAGTGGGAACACACGCTATTGATACAATATTGGCCTATTGAATATTTTGTAATAGTTGTGCGCCTATAGCCAGCAGTGAAATCGATCGAACCGATCTAGCAATGAGTGAAAGCGTGCTGGGATAAAATGTCATGGTCCAAATAGTGAGGGAGAAGGGGTGGAGAGTATAATTCTGACAAAAATAAAGATTAATGGCTTGTGACAAGTTTGGAGGATTGAAAGGGGGAGATAACTACTGCTTACTTACTGCAGAAGGGAGATAAAATTACAGCACGCATAGTCAATATATTAAAAAAATTGAGTTATGTTAGAAACATGATCCTGTCTTTGTTTGATCTTTTTTTATGTTACATATTTCTCATAAGTACACCAATAGCTGATTATGTAATGGAGTGACTACATATAAAAAAATTTGTAAATATAATACTAGTTCAGTGGACTTATTCTATTCATTGGTCGGAAGAACTCAACTTAGTAAACATTTTAAAAAGAGGGCCAAAGCTGAAATATACAGAAGTTCGGGATATCAATGTGCAATTGTATCTATGGATTTTTTTGTTCTTTTATTCTTTGAGTGGTACACTATAACAGACATACAAAAAAATAATAAAAATACAAATTACGTAGCCATATCATGTTAAAAACCCATAGGTGCTCTTTGGTTAAACAGTAATGAAATATGTATATGTGTTGTATGCACGGCCGCCGTGAAGTTTATAAGCATCGCTTATATTTTTTACATAAATGTAATGTAGATTTAATGTAGATCTAAATCTTAAAGAGTTCTAAATCAGAACTTTAGGCCTAGTGTTAGACCTAGATGTCCATATAATAAACATAAAAATAAATAATCGTGTAAGTATGTCTTCACCGCTGGCCGATTCAGAAAATGCGGACGTTCAACTGCAAGGCAACACAACAGCTGACAGTGTCATGGGTTCGATACTCGAATTGAATCAAATATTTTGTTATTATTTTTACAGTTTTTGTCACTCCATTCTCAGGACATTTAGGTTTTTGTTTTCTGAAGCCTAGGATGTTAGAATTAGACAACAATGTCTTTAAAACACCGTAAACCTAGGCAACTGGCTGATAATATAAGGGAGATAATCTTGTAGTCTAGAGCCAACGTCACATGGCATAATGTGTTTCATCTCTCCTCTATGGCAAGAGCCCACATTGGCCCACAACCAGCTTCCTCTGGATGTCTCGGTTGTATGCGAGTCTCTCCAACTGTCACCACATTTTGCTCATCTGTTTCCCTCTGGCTCTCCTCACCACGTGATTCTGAGCCGATTCCCTCTTCCTCTAAAATGAATTATCTTGAATCCAAAACCTTCTATCCCATTCGCGTTCTAACATCTCCAGTAGCATTAACTCTTTCTCTCCGTAATTTTTTTTCCCACATTCTGACGGAATTCTTCATTTTGCTCATGACTATTTCACTCCCCTGTTATGATTAAGCTTCAATAACTTTGTTGTTTGTTATCAGAAAATGTTGTATTTGGTCTAGACTTAAAGGGGAATGCCTGCTCTTTTTATAGAACACAAAGTATAGTTTATAAAATTAAACATTTAATTTAATTAGGTCATATCAACGATGGTATCGTCAATTAGGAGAGAAAGAGTTAAACTGCTCGTTATTAAAAGTGTATATCTTTGGAAGTCTACGAGTATTATCTATACGTTCCCTGTGTAGATCTATGTAAAATAGGGGGATATATTTTTGTTTCCAAATTTACTTAGCACGAAAATGGTGATGTCAAAGCAGGCATGGTGTATATGGTGTGGATGGTATACATGGTGTACACGGTGTCCATGGTGTACATGGTGTCGATGGTGTGCACCGTGTGCATCGTGTACAATACATGGTTCACATGGTGTGAATGGGGTACATGGTGTGGATGGGGTACATGGTGTGGATGGGGTATATGGTGTGGATGGGGTACATGGTGTGGATGGGGTACATGGTGTGGATGGGGTACATGGTGTGGATAGTGCACATGGTGTGGATGGTGCACATGGTGTGGATGGGGTACATGGTGTGGATGAGGTATATGGTGTGGATGGGGTATATGGTGTGGATGGGGTACATGGTTTGGATGGATCCCAGTCGACCCAACACTCCCCCAATCATTGTAACGCTGAATTGTGTAGCTTCATATATTTCTTTGCCAGAAACTGATTGACTTAAAAAAGAACAACCAATAAATAGCACACCAAAGACTTTCTGTTTAGCGCTAGCTCCCCATGCGGGAGGAGGGGGCTAGAATGATCTGAAGAGTTGATAAAGTTTCATGCGATGCAATAAGTAAATTAAAAAGTTGTTATTTAAAAAAAAAATTATTTATATTCAAGAACATCAAAGGGAGATTAAATCTTTGGGACACCAACAAGTTCAATAAAATAAAATTCTTTTAAAAAGTTGCTTACATTGAGCGAACTGTGCGTGATTATTGCCAGGGTTACACTTGTTTGTCAGTGTGCGTGTGGAAGGGGGGAGCACCGCTCAATTGCTGCCTTATCTCTCAGTATTGAAAGGCTTATCTCCTCTTAACTTAGTACATTTTTTTCATTATAAAACAAAATCAGTTAATTAAGACGAATTTGTCACATTATGTGTCATCAGTGCAAAAGTTTCACTCTGTACATGTTATTTCTTCCATTTTCCATTCGCGGAACAAATTTGCACATTTATTTGTCGATGGCAACACACAGAGCATTAAACAAAATAATTGTGGTAATTAATATATTTTTTTTAATAAAGAATTACAGGTAAATCTTGCAGTATTGAGAGATATGGTAGTAACTGTGAGGTTCTTTCTCTTATAAAAGCTTTTTTTTATGTATTTATTTTTTTATTGCTTTTTTTTTTTTAATTATGTGCCCCCTGAAATGCGTGTCAGAAGTGTATCCCGAGGGTTAAAAATGTAGGGCCCCACATACACAATTAAAACCTATAACAGCAACAGCGACAAAAAAAAAATAAACAATAACTTTCATGTTGTAAACTAAGCTTCTAGTGACTGACCTTATTGGTCATGACGGCGTTGACATGGGCGTTGTTCGCCAATAACGTCTTACACAGCCACAAGTTGTTGGTCAGGGCTGCAATGTGAAGACACGTGCGTCCATCTCCATTGGCGGTGTCAATGGCTTCCTGATGACCGGTCTCCGGATGATCAGGGCTGTGCTCAAGAAGGTACAGTAGAATATCTAGAAAGATTTTGGTAAGATAGTTGGATCAAGTCTGAGTGACAGTTTGAGAAAGTGCAAAGTTAAGTCCGTTGTTTAAATAAAATCCACAAACACTATTTCAATTGAGAACATTTAAAACAAAAATAAATAAATTGCAAAAACTTAATTTCTAGAAAAAAAAAATGGCGAAAACAAATAGTTGGGACGTCCGCAGTACACAGTACGGAGAGGTGGAGGTACCTGAGGCAGTACACAGTACGGAAAGGTGGAGGTACCTGAGGCAGTACACAGTACGGAAAGGTGGAGGTACCTGAGGCAGTACACAGTACGGAAAGGTGGAGGTACCTGAGGCAGCACACAGTACGGAAAGGTGGAGGTACCTGAGGCAGTACACAGTACGGAAAGGTGGAGGTACCTGAGGCAGCACACAGTACGGAAAGGTGGAGGTACCTGAGGCAGTACACAGTACGGAAAGGTGGAGGTACCTGAGGCAGCACACAGTACGGAAAGGTGGAGGTACCTGAGGCAGCACACAGTACGGAAAGGTGGAGGTACCTGAGGCAGCACACAGTACGGAAAGGTGGAGGTACCTGAGGCAGCACACAGTACGGAAAGGTGGAGGTACCTGAGGCAGCACACAGTACGGAAAGGTGGAGGTACCTGAGGCAGCACACAGTACGGAAAGGTGGAGGTACCTGAGGCAGCACTGCCTCTTCAATATTATATCTCCAGAACATTTTTTTTTAGCATATAAAACATTTTAAAATTATTTCCAAGAGAGAAAAGGCTAAATGGACTAGTTTCACTAATCCTATAATACGTAAATTTAGATTCTAAACATAATGTTAGTGTTTATGCAAAGTATAGCCGGAATTTATTTTTTGTTATGTATTTTCTTTTTGTAACATTTCCTCTCTGGCCAATGTAGGAATTTAGCAGGGAGGGGGATTGTGACAGGAGCAAAAGTGTGTGAACAATTGATTTAGAACAATATACATCTTCTTGAAGTATTTAACAAAAGATGCTAGAACGACATACAAGTTATATAAAGAAAGTTTCCAAAATAAAAAAAAACAAAAAAAAAAAACTACAGATATAGATTCTTACTATCCTGCATTTCAATCAACATTTAGTTACCAAGATATCCCTTTTTTTTAAAAAAAAATCAGGGATAGATAAACGTGTCGTAAATGCTTGAAAAAAAAAAAACGTCGGTAGTTTCCCTTAAATAATTGCTAACTTTTAAGTGAATAGAACCATAGCTTTTTTTTTCAAGTCATTATTTTCATTAAATATATTCTAACCATTATTATATTATAAATATAAATTTTTATATGACTTATGTGAGTTTTAAAATGCTACTTCAGACATAAATATTAATATGTTTAAGACTAAACCTACTTCGGAACAACAAGAAATGGAGGTGGTCAAGGATTGAACCTAAGATATCATCCTGACAGTCTGGAGTACATTTCACATGACCAGTTAAGGCATCCTGGTTATATAGTTAGCATTTATCTTGATTATCATAAAGCTAAACTAAATTAGATACTGTATATAAAGTAACAAAAATTATAAATAACTGGTGATACCGATATGTCCAGATTGTGCAGCCTCATGGATCGGTTGATCGCCTTTTAGATTTCTTGTCCACAGGTCAATATTGTAATCACTCAAAACCTGAAGAGCTTCTGTGGAGCCACTGACCACTGCACAATGAGCTACACTAAATAAGAAATCGTTGTTTAAGTTTCAGTATTTCAACAACAACAAAAAATCAACATTTTTTTTTAAAGTATAAGTTAGTATAATAATTATCAAGCAGTTATTAAGTAAATTTACGCCTATCCGTCATTTTTCTAATACTACTGATATACATTATAGATGTAATATTTACGGATTAATAATTAGGTGAAGGTGAATTAATTACTAGTAGTTCTTGGATAAGCAAGCAAAGTAAATCATGGAAAAGAGGGGAAGTAATCAAATAAAATAGATAGAGTTGTCTCATACAATGAAAATTTATAATAAAGACATTCACTTTTGTTTTGTTTTAAATATTCCGAGTGCTCCTTCAGAATTGAAGATTATTACGTTCTAGACTAAACTTCCCACGGGAAGGCGACGGACGGCGACGGGCAGGGTTCCAACCAGGGACCATCGAGAGGACAATCATGAGAGCATACCTTGATACCTATCAGCACAAGACCAGGCAGTCATCCTGGTCAAACGCTTTATATTATTAAAATTACATTTTACGTTCCAAACAGAGGCCTCAGCAGTGCTCAGGGCCGTGGGTGAGTATCATATCAGGGCCACGAATATCTGCACGATGGGCTGACGATGACAAAAGATTCTCTTTATCGCGGCGCCCCCCTAACCCGTGGGGCCTGGGAGGGGGTGCCCCACTCGCCACCCTCTAAGACCGCCTCTGCTTACAATAAAAGAAAAAAAAACTATATTTAGTTCCAGACCATCTCCAGAATAAAACATCATCTGAAGAAAAGATTTTCTATTTAGATATGCTTTATATACTCACGTTCTGCCTCGTGTGTCAGTGCGACAGCTGTCTGCTCCCAGGTCCAATAGTTTTTTCAAACACTCAATGTGACCCAGTGTCGCGGCATAAAACAGGGGCGTGCACTGGTTTTTGTCAACTGGATCTAGGTCAGCCCTGACATAGACAGTTAAGAAATAAAACTTGAGATAATGAGCTGAATAACAAGGAAACTTTGACAAAAATAAAACAAGATTACACAAAGAGTTTGCGTTATCACACAAATTCGGAAGCTGCACTCACAGAATTCTCCCATGGACAAGGAATATTTAAACCACGGTCCTGTTTTGTAATAAAATTTCAACGAATTTTTTGTCATTGTTATTCAGTTGAACACGAACTGTACATTTTATTATCGATACTGATACTTCTTTGGCAAGAAAAGTAAATGTAATGTAATTGATTTCAGACAGTCAGACAGACTGACCACACAAAACTAATACCGGCTTTTCCCATTTCGAAGCCGCTAATTAAACTTTGAAACGATCAAGCAAAGCATACTGGCCAGAAAACTTGCACTGAAGAGTGAATTAAATGAATCCACTTTAATCACAGTTACATGACATTGTTAAAGAATGTGTTCGCTTGTTTCAATGGGCTGAACAGATTATGACATGATCATGAGTACTGCTATGGTGGATAATTTGTATTTGCTGAACGGATTGTAATGCAATTATTATTACTAACTATGCTCATACCACCGGGCGTGGCCAGTGAGTAAAAAGTAGTATGTTTATCTATAAACAAAATCTCAAAATTTAGATAGGGAACTTTAGGAAGATTAGTTTTGTCCTTAGTGAAAGCTCATTCACTTTATTTTCATTGATGTATCCTAGACACACAAGTAATTGTGTAATTAAAATGTATAGCTTATCATCACATAAAACAACTAGATATAGATTATACAAAAAATATATGAAGCTACATAACAAAAAGTGAGATTGTTTCGCCCACTGCAGCCGTTGTTGAACAGGAAGACTGATCATTTGGTTTGTAAATGACATGGTTTATTGTATTGCATAGCATTAGATTTCGTATCTTAGGGTCGATAACAAATCCACATTTTTACTGATTGGAGTCTCTCGTTACGCTGCCATGGTTTTACTAGGATCTGATGATAAAACTAATGTACAAAGAGAGAGTAAATCACAAAGTTCAAAGTTCAAGTGATGTACTGTACATGGACCAAGTGTAAATGCTAATGTGGGATACACGTTTTAAAGAGTTTTTCTATGCTCATATATTTTATGTTGAATAAAAAAAACACATACGCAATTCTACTGGGAACATATTAGGTCTATACACCTTTAGCAGTATTTCTCTAACAACGGACTGTGTCAAAAATTGTGTTTCAAAAAATGTTGATTCTGCTAAAGGAGGTTATAGTGAAACATTTAGTTAGCACGATAACCGTGACACAGAGAGCCTTCAAAACATTTAGTTAGCACGATAACCGTGACACAGAGAGCCTTCAAAACATTTAGTTAGCACGATAACCGTGACACAGAGAGCCTTCAAAACATTTAGTTAGCACGATAACCGTGACACAGAGAGCCTTCAAAACATTTAGTTAGCACGATAACCGTGACACAGAGAGCCTTCAAAACATTTTTTTTTTGGTCCTTTGCGTGATGTTTAACATTTTAATCTAATCAATATTACTAAATAACCTAATCCTGTAAATAACCTAATCCTGTAAATAACCTAATCCTGTAAATAACTTAATCCTGTAAATAACCTAATCCTGTAAATAACCTAATCCTGTATATAACCTAATCCTGTAAATAACCTAATCCTGTATATAACCTAATCCTGTAAATAACCTAATCCTGAAAAATATCGCAAAAGTACTTTTTTTTCTAAGACCATTCTCCATTTAGGAAGCTGGTGACTTTATGTAAGAGAGATGACTTTGGTCTTAATAACTATTGAATGATATAATCATTAATTTCCTTAGAGGCTTCTGTTTTATCCATCAGGTGACAAGCTCCTTACATAACACATTAAGAAATGCCATTTAATCTTGGTTAGACCAATATTAGAATACGGGATTCCTTAACTCAGGACATATAAAGAAACTAGCATTAATTAAACACAAAATACAGCCATGAGGTTTTTAACAAATTAATAATCACATCAAACTAGAGTAGCACCATTAGTAATACCACTAATTTAGAGACAGTTTAGGACACAAGACTAAAAAGTAAAGTAGCAATAATACATAAAACATCGAACCATAATCTTCAAATAGATAAAACAAAGCCTAATGAAATACTCAGAAAGACACCGAGATAAAGGCACATTTCTTATTCAAAATACTAGGACAAATTCACATAAGTGCTCCTTTCTTCCCTAGTACCGCTGGAGCATAGAATGGGTTGCCTGAATCAGCCAGGAAAATCAATGACTTGGTAGAAGTTAAGTCTCTAATTAACATGCATGACATGGATATGTGTAGGGCCTAATTATCTTTTGTTTAAAAGAAAAGTATGTATTGCCTACGGTAAAAGAGTATGTTCTAATGAAAACAGAATTGACATAGATGTGTAGAGATATAGTAGCTCTTCACCTACTTGCAGTTTTTGACTAAGGTCTCCACGCAGGCGGTTTGACCTCTGCTGGACGCGCAGTGCAGCGCAGTTAGGTCATCTTTGTCTGCTCTGTTCACGTCTGCCCCGAACTCCACAAGTATTGTACACGCCTGGGAGCTACCTGGCAGAAGGTGAGCACCAAATAAAAAATGTTTGAGGCTTTTCGTTTTACACATCAGTGGTGTCATGGGCCTCATGGCCTCTACGTTACATTGGTATGTCTAGTAACAAAAATAATACAACCAAAGGCTTTAGCCGGTGACTTTACAACCACGTAACCTTTGAAGGTAACAGTCTTCACCGGGTATCAAACTCGAGACTTAAAATTTCTAAAGCCAAGTGCTTTACAACTTATCCACCGTGGCTCATTATATTACTCAAATTTATGCATTGACCACTATTTCTATGTAAAAAGCTTTATGCCATTTCCAGTATGGTTTAAATAAAGGCTTGCCTTCGAGTCCATTATAGTATAATCTATGATACCCATGAAAATCCTGCTGTTACCTATTATATTTTGCCATACTCAATGCAGGCGGAGACACGGGGGTCGATTTAATTTCTCCCTTTAATGTCATAAGAAGTCAAAACTATTATTAACAAATGTTTTATTTCGAAACATTTTTTAAAATCTTTTACCCGAGGCAGTGTCATTTGAAGTTCCGTGATTTAGGGATCACAAGTGCAATTATAATAATGAAGCTCAACAGTTTAGAGACGACCAGGGCTAATCGCCTTGTAAAGATATTTAATTAAACTGACCATTAGTTGTTATAAAGGTCTAAGTCTTAGAGCTGACAGGGACATTTTTCATTAAGAGGGTCTGTGTTTTAGAGACAAGGGCAAGGGATACTAGGAAAGGATACGTTTTATGGCTGTCCAGGGTAAGGGTTATTATTAAAATGGTATGGTATAGAAATGATCAGGGCAATGGTCATTATGAAGATCTGTGGCTTAGAGATGACCAGGGCAATGGTCATTATAAAGATCTGTGGCTTAGAGAGACCAGGGCAATGGTCATTATGAAGATCTGTGGCTTAGAGATGACCAGGGCAACGGTTATAGCGAAGTTATTTGAATTAGAGATCACAAGAATTAGAGATCACAAGAATTAGAGATCACGAGAACTAGAGATCACAAGAATTAGAGATCGCAATGTCAATATTTATTTTGATGTTTTCAACAAGTCAAGAGCCTCACATCCGGGTATCAGTTGGATCCTTAAACTATTGTTCTTACCTGCGCTCGCAGCCCAAATGATTGGAGTTCTCTTATCTTTATCTTCAGCTTCCACTGAGACGCTGTTGCTAAGTAACGTTTTCAGAATCATTTGACTTGCGCCACCTGGTGAGCATGGCGACAATGTTCTAGTTAAGACGATGTGAAATGTAGCGGATATTAATACATTCTTCTACAGAAAAGTGTTTATCTAAATAAAGATTTCTTTTTCTTTAGTTTTAATTATACTTAATTTCTATTGTTTGACACAATGGCCTTTGTATGCTCTGTGCCTACCCCTGTGCCCACCCCTGCCTCCCCCAGCTTCTCCCACAAAACTATGTCCCAAACGGGAGGCATATATCTATGACTGTAAAGTAAAGTTCCCCTTTCAGACCTCGTAGTCTATAGGACAGATGATGTAAAAGTCATCTGCTTCAGTGGCCCACGGTTAACGAGGGTGTCATGTGGCCAGCACAACGACCAATCGTCTTTACATTTCCCCAACGAATGTCAGGTACCCATTAGAGCTGAGTGGAAGCAGAGGCGCATAAGGAACCCGAAATTAAAAATATTAGTCTTAGAGCAGGATTCGAACAAGGGACCATTCGGAAGCCAAGCGCTTTACCGCTCAGCCACTCTATTACAGTGACTTATGATAAATTTGTCCTTCGTCAAGCCTGTCTAACACGGTTCTTTCATCTCGTCAAATATTAATGCATTTCCACTGGATAAGTTCACAGTAAAAGTTTATCTTGCTGAATGTTGCAACACCATTATTATTATTATTATTATTATTATAGCTTTTATATAGCCCTACTTTCATGCTAATAGCATGCTCAGAGCGCTTTGGTCCAATCTCATTTGTGGACCAGTGTCTAGGAGTTGGTTTTCCGTGCTGTCTTTGGGCGCTCAGTAAACACAACTCTGCCCGAGTCGGGTGCCGAACCTCGAGCCCCCTTCTAGGTAGCCAAGACAAGCCAAGTTCAAGCGCACTTAGCCTCTCGACCACGCTTCCCAATGTGTTTTTAAACACAAGAAAAGAATGTTATCGAATAAATATAGAGACATGATATATACACGTTTAAATTTGAAAGAAAAAAAAAATAGTTTTCATAAGCCTCATCGCTAAAATTGTGAATTTTAGCGATACACCAATTAGCTAGCAAGTTATAGTTTATGTATGTGTGATATGTTGTTCTGAGTTTGCATATATATTGATATTGTTATAGTCTTGTCTTGAGATGGACAATTATATTCAAACTGGATTTTTATTTGTTTCTTCTCTTATTTATCACAGATGTTACTTAAAAAAATAAAATAATTACATCCTACGATGTGTAAATCGTCATGCATAGTAATCAATGTCTTAAACTCTGCTAAGTCGTTGATTTTCCTGGCTAACTCAGGCAACCCATTCCATTGACCAATAAAATTATCTTATCTTATATTACTAGTGTCCACTGGACAAAACAATTTAAGTACTCACTGCTGGTAACCATCTGGGCAGCATAGTGTACTGGGAAGGCGTGATGTTTGTCTGGGACATCCAGCTCAGCACCGTTTTCCAAAAGTACATCTAGGACCTCAGCATGCCCGCATACTGTAGGAAAAGGTGCCATGTAAGTTAACCCGGAAATGATCGAAGAGCTAACTTCAGACCTATTGTCCAATTTCTAAATTCGTCCCTATTGTCTAGATTTAATGGAAAAATATTTCGAACAAGGAAGTATAAATTTATGAGCTCAATCAAAGGAAGATAAATCACCTGTGGCCCAGTGTGCAACTGTGTGCTTTTCGTTATCGACTGCCTTCAAGTTGGCTCCCCTTTTCAGCAGCAGTTTGATCAGCGGAATGTTTCCGGCAATCACCGCCATGTGCAACGGCGTCAAACCTTCCTCGTCGGCACATGTCATCAGTGACGGAATGGACCGAAGGATATACTCGGCACACCTCGTGTCCGTGTTCTCGGCGCAGTGGTGTAAGGCACATCGGCGGAATTTGTCTTTGTTGGCGACTGGGGCCTGGAAAGTAACATCGTGCTAAGAAATATTGGCGCGAAAGAGCAGACGATGAAACAGATACGCTAAAATATACTCTACAGAAATGTAATAAAAGTGAAAGCAAAGTACATCTATACACTTCAGAATTTCAGAACATGTTGAAATTCAACTTCTGCAATAATGATTATTCTGCCAAGATTATAAGGTTTCCCTGATGGAATGTTTATAAAGTTGATCATTTCAAAATGAGGCAATTAGTTCTCACCCCAGACTCCACCAGACGGCGCAGTTGTTCTATGTTCCCGTTTTGACACGCCACGATAACGGGAGTGGCGCCCTCACCGTCTTCCATCTTCAGCGCCTTCTTGGTGTTGGGCGAGCTACTGGACAGGATCTGCTCCAAGTACCATGGCTCGGACACAGCGCAGCACCGGTGGACTATGTTGGTCTCCCTGTGGTCAGTTCTCGTCAGATCAGCTCCGTTACTGTAAAGTACATACTAAAATTAGCACCGCATTCATCTATGGCCTAGAACAGTAAAAAAAATACGCTTAAATCTTCACAAAATAATGAGTGCTGTAACATGCTTTTTTTTTTTTTTTACCTATGTACTGATGTAACCATTTTATTATTAGGCCCTAGATCTATATCCAAAGTAAGTTTTATTAGAACTTGAGTGATGGCTGACTGGTAGAGTGATGGCTGACTGGTAGAGTGATGGCTGACTGGTAAAGCGCTTGAGGCGTCTCGGGTTTGAATCTAGGTGAAGGCTGGGATTTTGTAATTTTGTGATTCTTAGAACGCCCATGAGTCCAGCCAAGTTTCACCCAACTGACATTTGGTGGTAGCTCGTTATGCTGGCCACATGACACCCTCACTCGTTAACTGTGGGCCACAAAAATATATGAACATTGCATCATCTGTCTCATAGATGGCAAGGCCTGGAAGGAACACTGTACTTACTACTTATTTATTAGATAAGCCAATAAAAAGGATTCACCAGCAGACGATTAATGAAATCATTTTGTGGGTGGGTTATACGAAGACCAACTGCTAAACATCAAAGGTCAAGTCTTTGGAGAGAAATCAATAAGAACTGCAATATTCTCGAATCGAGACTATGTAGGATTTAAACCTTCAATACATAAAATTATTAAAATAAAACACTTCATTTATTATCTACACTGAAGATGAATAGTTAAAAACAGAAAGCTGGGAGGGGGGCATGAATGTTTTGCTCTTCTATCCCACCCTTATATCGAGATATCGTCCCTGGATTTATGTTGTAGATTTATAATTCAGTTAAATAATACTAGCTTGACCTCTGCTTTAAAACAGCAGAATGGAAGAAACTGGATTTGAACGTGATCTATCACGTGACAAAAACGTTCGATGCCAAAGAAAAAAAAAAATTTTTTAAAGACATCGTGATGGGAACAGTGTGTGTGTTTTGTAAGTTTGTGTGTGTGTTTCTACATTTTTTTTTATTTGTTTCATTTGATTACAGAGTTACAATGACCCCCCCCCCCCCTTCCCTTGAACAGCCAGGTTGTGTTATGTGCATGGGAGAGTGTGTGTGTGTGTGCACCTGTGTGTATATGTGCATGTGTGTATTTCAGCTATATTCACACACACACACAAATATCAGCCATCCTAAATATTACTATCAGTAATATCAATCTCGTAATAATCGATACCAAGAAAATCAATCAATAGTGCGGAGATCAACGTCAGAGAATGGACCAGGCTTCACACTGGAGGGAGGGTGGCTAGAAACGATGAAGATTTAATGAGCTCTTGTAGTGACCCAACGGTCCATCAGGCTGAAAATTGAGGTATGCATAATGCATTGGAAGCTCAAAGGTTAAGTAAAGTGGGTGTGAGTGTGTGTGTGTGTGTGTATTTTTATTTTCATGTTTTATCGTGTACTTTCCGGATGTGCTCGCATCATTTTGATCTAAGTATGTCAATCAATATTGAAAAAATAATAATAATACGGCTTGTCTTCGAGTCCGAAGATTAATGAGGAATGACTACGCAGCCCCAGCTGTGACCTACATATTTTTGCCACATCGAAGGCAAGCATTAACATTGTCCGCCGGTGGTCGATTAAGATTTTCTTTTCGCCGTCTGCGTCTGTCCTCGGCAGCGGATTTTCTTTTGGTCTCAAATGAGTATCCCGCAACCTTTGGGAGTGACCTCCAGCTGTCTGGTTCTGAAGCCTCATTCAACCAGGTGCTCTCTTCTATGTTGGCGCCTAAGCACCTCTTGAACAAATAAAGGAGTTCATATTCTCACCTTGTAAACGTATAAAAAGAAGCTATCAGAGAGATTGTTGTATGTTTACCTTGGAAAAAGTCACTTATATCCCCCCCCCCCCCCCCAGCACATACAAAGTACAGAGTAAAGCTAAAAAAAACATTGCAGATAGGCAGAACAGAGAGAAATGATGAGATAACCTGTAGTCCGAGAAAGTGACGGGAAGACAGAATACGTTGTATGTATAAATAGATCGTTTGTTTTAGGTGAAATATATAAATATAATGGTATTAACAGAGATAAATATCAATATTGTTTTTTTTAAAGTGCGTCGCTGTTGTGTCTCCGTCAATACAGAACTCAAATTACGTTCTAGATCCATAATGTAGTCTTTCTCCTCCCATGGCATGCTGTACAGCAATCGTCGTCGAGCCAAGCACTTCCTGGGGCGCCTGGATGAAAGATTAAACTTAACAAGATAAGAGGTGGAGTACAGATATGACGTCAACAGTCAGCCATCTTGATTGACATTTGATCTACTTGGTGTAGATATTTTACTTTAAATCATCATCTTTTTCAAAAATTCTTTAAAGCTGTTGTAATAATTTTGAAGTAGAAAAGATTGTTTGACTGGGTGTTAATAGAACATAACTTCTTGCATTGTCTAGAATTGTTTGTTCTACCTGGTAAAGTTAAAGTACTTTAAGCTTTGCGTGTTTTTAAGTGCATTATTTCTTGTACTTCCAGAGCTACTGGACATTCTCACGATACAGCTTAAACACAATTATCTCCCTTTGTTTGTCTTTCGATTAGAGATCCTGTCTTCATTATTTAAACAATAAATTACAGTCAGAATGAAAACAGTACCATTCTGAAAATGGAGAACAACTGAAGCAACAACAACAACAAAAAGTACAGACCTTCATCAACAGATGTCTCAGAAATATCTTAAAAATACACTGG
Organism: Biomphalaria sudanica; assembly: GCA_036873155.1. Classification (NCBI taxonomy): domain Eukaryota; kingdom Metazoa; phylum Mollusca; class Gastropoda; family Planorbidae; genus Biomphalaria; species Biomphalaria sudanica. Next base: position 42,958 of record JAZGLO010002213.1, on the reverse strand, counting down.
TACGACAAAGTAGAAAACACCAAACTGTGGGAGATGAGTGGGCAGAAAAATATAGAAGTGCAGATCTTAGAGAGGAAGTGGAGATGGATTGGTCACACCCTGAGAAAAGATACCAACAACAGATCTACACAGGCCTTAGAATGGAACCCCCCAGGGAACAAGACGTAGAGGAAGACCAAAAAGAACGTGGCGACGCAGTGTACTAGATAAAGCCGTGAGGACAGGAAAGAGCTGGGAAGCCATTAAAAAACTAGCAAGAGACCGTGGAGCGTGTTTTTACTGATCATTATGATGAGAATAAAAAAAACAAGCAGAATTTTAAAAAAATTTAAAAACAAAAGCTTGTATAAGAGAAGGAAAAGCATAATTACTGCCATACACCTCAATATTGTAATATTTATCTCCTTTTATCTATATAAAACAAAAAGTAATTAATTAATTAAAGCTAATTTATTAACTAACTGGTTAATTTTGAGATTGATTCAAGTATTGTCATAGACAATGGATAATTGTGTCAAAATTTCAACGTGTTCAAATTTTTTACCTGACAGACAAACAGACAGACGGAGTGTGTTAATACAAGCTTTGTCAGAAAAAGGCTTTAGGGTTAGGGTTATGGTAAGGGTTAGTGTTAACACGGAAAATACGCAAATACTTAAAAAAAAACCCAAAAAAAAACAGCCTTGTATTGCGCACATACAAGAAGCGTTTCATCCTTTGCTTATGTTTCTTGCCTGTTTACCTAAGGCATGTTTATATGAAGTCTAGAACAAAAGGCTGACTCAAAAATCTGTCATGATAAAAGAGCAAATGTCAAACAGTTCTCTATTTTAGGTTTGAATCAATACTTGACTTTGTCTAATGCCCGTCTCCCCTTTACAAGCAAGTCTTTTATCTTGTACTAGACCTGCACGTGCGGACTTTCTAATTTATTCCTAGAACTTGTTAGAATAAAGATGTCGATGCTCAGTGGCACTATTTGTTACGTTGCCATGGCAATAGCACAACAAAGTGATACCGTCAGATATTGGGGGTGGGGTGGGGGGAGGCGCTATCTAGGTCAGTGCTGCAAGGGCTAATAACTGTCACAAAATATGTCGATCTTCTGCTATTGTGTGTGTGTGAGTGGAGAATCTATGTATTTGTGAGATTCTATATAAGGAAGTACAGGTGAAAAAAAGAGAGAAAGAGAGACAAAGGGAGAGAGAAAGAGAGACAAAGGGAGAGAGAAAGAGAGACAAAGGGAGAGAGATTCTTGTCAGGTAAAAGAACTGTGTAAAATTTCTGCTTCATGCGAGATTGGGTGTGGGAGAAATAACGTGTATAACCTTTTTTTTACCAGAGAGACAGACAGAGAGTTGATATAAGCTTTGTAAAAAAAGAGAGAGAATGAGAGAGAGAAATGGAGAGAGATAACTTGAGAGAGACAGGGAAAGATAGAGAGAGAGATTAAAATAAATAGAAAGAGAATGAAACAGAAAGAGAGCGTGTGTGAGAGTGAAGAAACTCTAGACTATATAAAATGTTTCGGCTAGTCTAAGATATAAAAGGGCGTGGTGGTCTAGTTGTAAAGCGCTTGGCTTTCGGACCGAAAACTCTGGAGTTGGAATCCCAGTGAGTGCCAGTGAGGACTGGAATTTTGAACCTTTTTCTTTTAGGACGCCCCAACAATGGGTACCTGATATGCGAAGTAAAGGGGAACAACCTATTGTGCTGGTCACATGACATCCTCGTTACACTGCCCAGCTTAGAAATATGAAATATCTGTTCCCATATATCGGAATATTGGAATGGGTTACCTTTACTTTGTATTTATTTAGTATGTGGTATAACTAGGTCGTACTAGTATAAGGTATAACTTGGGTATATTAGTATAAGATATAACGTGTACGTACCAGTATAAGGACTAATTAGGACTTATTAACATAGGGTATAACTGGGACATACCAGTATAAGGTAGAACTGGCACAAAGTAGTAAAACTGGGAAGCTATTACAGATGCAAAGTACATATAGACTTAAATGGTTAATACTTTAGAAAATAATAGACATCAACTTTTTGGTCTACATACACATTTAGCCCAGGCATACTGTGTTCCAAACAATAGCTTAAAGATCTCTTTAAAGATCTGTTCTAAAACTCGAAAGTGTAACTACAAAATAATGTTTTTAGGGGACTGTGTTAACTATGGATAAGTAGGATGTATTATAGCATATGCACATTATCATTCCATTGGCTGTCTTCAGTCCTAAGACAACTATGCCTCAGCTCATAGAGCACTTCTTGCTGTGATTGAAAGCCAAATTTTGAGAAGGCATTTTCGCCCCGCTCACTTTTACATGTGAACTTGAAACCTGGTTGTTCATTATAAAAAAACCGAAGCAACCAAAATGTTATTCAAAGTCATAAAGATAAAACTATTTTTTAAAAAGATATTCCTACGATACACTTACTTCAGCAGATATTGGAAGATCTCTTTATTTTGAAGGTACAGTGCATAGTGCAACGGTGAACGCTTGGACGTCACTTCCTGTATGTTGACGTCACCGCCCGAGGTGACCAGCACGTTGAGCAGATCGCTATCACCTTTCTGTACCGCCGTCAGGACAGGGGCGGCCCCATGGGCATCGTGGGTATTAATCAGCTGGTGGAGATAAGATAAAAGTGATGTCATCACAGACGTAATGTAGAGGCTGTTTGTGTGAGTAGATCATTAAATAACAAACTAAGGATTATATTGTTTCAAACCGTGTTCATTAATCAATATGAAGGGGAGTTCAATGAGCTTATCACGTGGTCTAATGAGGAGCTCACTCATTGTCTCTGACGCTGAGCTTATTGTACCGTTTTTTGTTTTTTGTTTTTTAAGATCTCGACTGTCCCGCTTCTTAAAAAAAAAAAGAGTTCTACAGTTAGTTCCGGAATAGAAAAAAGATGTTCATGTGTTTCAGTGTTGGAGACAGGAAGTCTAGGTGGTAGAAAAACAAACATAGTTCTCAAACTTATCAGAAAATATGTCCATGTCTCCCGACTAGCCAATCATCATGTCCGTAACAGAAGATAAAAAAAAAAAAAATCTGCAATGTCTATAGATAGGTGTTACATTCATTTTACGTTGACATATTCAGAAATAGCGGAAAGACAAATACAGTCGAACCAGGCTAAACTATTCAATCAAACAAGGCCTTGAAGTAACAAAAAAAAATGTTCAATTATTGAAAAGTTCAACAACTGCCAACTGTGTGATGTCCTGCTCTACAACTGCGCAAACAAAAGGACATCGTGTGATGTCATGCTCTACAACTGCCAATACAAAAGGACATCGTGTGATGTCCTGCTCTACAACTGCCAATACAAAAGGACATCGTGTGATGTCCTGCTCTACAACTGCCAATACAAAAGGACATCGTGTGATGTCCTGCTCTACAACTGCCAATACAAAAGGACATCGTGTGATGTCCTGCTCTACAACTGCCAATACAAAAGGACATCGTGTGATGTCCTGCTCTACTGTTTCTATCGATTGTTCAAAATTTTATCTTAAGTCGTTTGTATAAATATTTCAGTGGGCTTCAATATCAACTCACTCCGTCTGTGTCTGGTAAAAAGTTTGTATAAATTATTTCATCCGACACCCACTCTCGAATCTAGTTGAACTTTTGCTAAATGAAAACACAAGAATCAAATAAGAAAGAATGTTAACCGATAAGTTAATTAACTATTGGTAATTGTTTTGTTTGGTATCTCGAACAAGGGAAAGAAATAGTACTTGGCTGAATTGGTGTTATAAACTGGATTAGTCCTCTTTGTAGGTCGCCATTCAAAATTGAAAGAAACAACCTAAAACTATACAATCGTCAAATTCGTCATCAGTCATAAGTTCCTCATTAGCAGAAGTGAGTTGCACGTCTGTCCCAGGAGGCTAGAGCCACGAGTTAGAATTCAAGTCATTCCACTTTTTCATTTTCTTTTGGTAAATTCTTCTTAAAACAAATACGGTAAAATCCATCCCGATATCCCTTTGTATCTTCCCCCTCCTCTAATTTTCACAAAAGGCCAGGCAAGGGATAGAATCATAGAGTAGTGAGAAAGTGATAGGATCATAGGGTAGTGAGAAAGTGATAGGATCATAGCGTAGTGAGAAAGTGATAGGATCATAGCGTAGTGAGAAAGTGATAGGATCATAGAGTAGTGAGAAAGTGATAGGATCATAGAGTAGTGAGAAAGTGATAGGATCATAGAGTAGTGAGAAAGTGATAGGATCATAGAGTAGTGAGAAAGTTATAGGATCATAGCGTAGTGAGAAAGTGATAGGAAAGTGATAGGCAGATGGAGCTCGTCAGCCTAGTAAGGCAGTTAATCTAGAAGATAGGATCATAGAGTAGTGAGAAAGTGATAGGATCATAGAGTAGTGAGAAAGTGATAGGATCATAGAGTAGTGAGACAAGTGATAGGATCATAGAGTAGTGAGACAAGTGATAGGATCATAGAGTAGTGAGAAAGTGATAGGATCATAGAGTAGTGAGAAAGTGATAGGATCATAGAGTAGTGAGACAAGTGATAGGATCATAGAGTAGTGAGAAAGTGATAGGATCATAGAGTAGTGAGAAAGTGATAGGATCATAAAGTAGTGAGAAAGTGATAGGATCATAGCGTAGAGAGAAAGTGATAGGATCACAGAGTAGTGAGAAAGTGATAGGATCATAAAGTAGTGAGAAAGTGATGGGATCATAAAGTAGTGAGAAAGTGATAAAGTAGTGAGAAAGTGATAGGATCATAGCGTAGTGAGAAAGCTAAAATCATGAAATTGCGCTAAACAAAACAATTGGTACAAATATTTCTAATCGCACACATTTATTATTGTTAGTCTACATCTATTACAATTATTGATCCAAACGAATTGTTACAACTACACTTAATATAAGCTTGTTTTTTTTTTATTCAGTACTGCACTGGCACAAAGACCTAGACTAAATAGACTAATTAAAAAGGCATCGCATTTCACTCGAATACAGCTACCATCTCTTGAAGAGCTGTTTCATGTAAGATGCCATTCCAAAACACTCTCGATTCTTAAGGACAACCTGCACTTATTAAACCACTGTTACATAAGATCTGAACGAAGTGGTCGTCTCCTTTCCATAAGGACTACAGAAAGATTTAAAAACTCCTTTATCCCACTTTCGGTCAGAGTGTTAAAAGATCTGCTGTCGTCATCGAGAAGTACATAGAAGTCAAATTCATAAAGCGCTGGTTGTGAATGTGTATGTGTTTCGTTAGTGAATGTTGTTCAAATTTTTTCATCTATACTGTTATTGTACAGTAGTTATGCTGTTGTTGTCAATTGTAGTCAAACGGAATTTCCATTTGATTGGATGGTTGCCTGGTCGTGCGGTTTGCGTGCTGGACTGTCGTTCGGATTTATCGACGGTCGAGGGTTCAAACCCTGCCCGCTCCCATCCCCCGTCGTCCTGCGGGAGGTTTGGACTAGGAAGTAAACTATCTTCAACTCTGAAGGAACATCCGAATTATGTAAAATATTTTACAAATAAAAGTATCTTATCTTATCTTATTTTTGTGCTCCATTTGTTTTGTTTTGTTGATATAGTATGAGCCAAAACTGCACTCGTTTTTCAGAGCGAGGCTCATTCAGAAGGGCAATTTCAACTGGTTATGCGGCTTTTTGTAAACATATATTTGTTCACTTATTTACAAGATGACTTTTGCAACAGCTTCTTCATTTTTTCACTTCTCTTCGAAATATAAATACTAGATACTTCACGCAGTGCAAACCGTGAGTGATGGGGCCACAAATATGTGCCCCCCTGCTCAAAAAGGTTGACACCCCTGTGCAATACAGTCTTTTGAAACATAAGAATAATAACAAAATGACAAGAGTGCATGAGATGGTTATATTTTTGTCACTTCCGCTGACGACGAATACCCTTCCAATCATTATGGTTAGCTTTTTGATGGCACTTTGCAATGCAAGATAAATTTACATTTATCTATTAAACTTACTGTGATCGTATACAAATGAATTTTTATTTAGTACTAGCCTGACATTACCCGCGGCCTGCGGGTCTAAGTTTGTGTTTACTAATCTAGTGGATTTGATTTAGATGTATGTTAAAGTTAGCTAATGATCCTTTCAAGTTTTTTCTCTTTCGCTACGAAAATAAAATTAGTTTTTCGAAAATGGGTTTACCCGAAGCTGATACATTCATTTCTATTAAAAACGAAAAGAGCGATAGCTTTGTTAAATGAATGGGATTATAAAGTGAACAATTAAACGAAATAATTTTTAGTACGCGATTGATGAATGAATATAGGCCTATCTCAACTCGGCTTCGCAGCTTTCGTAAACGAATGTAGTCTCTTAAAAATGCTTTAGAAAACCTAATTTCAATGTTTATTTGATCACAATATGAAATGAATGGACAATAATTAGAATGTTCATGTGTTAAAGTATAAAACTATATGAAAGAAGAGAATTTTTATCATCTTAGAGTTGAATTAGAGTTTTAGATTTAGGGATGGGATTATAAAGTAAACAATTAAACGAATTAATTTTTAGTACGTGATTTATTACGGTATTGTCTAATGAAAGAATGTTCGTCAGGAAATCTGTAGTCACAGATATAAAGAACTAATTAATGTAAAAAATGCTTTTGAAACACAATTTTGAAGGCTAATTTTATTATATAATGAAATCAATGGATCTTCTTTTGTATTTTCATGTGTCAAAGTAAAAAACTATCTGCGCAAAGTGTATTTCTTAAAATTAATTTTAGACCTAAAATCCTTTCGATGTTTTCTCATGTCAACATTGTTAACCGCTGGCCTAGATCCATAAATACTATAGCTTTAATAGAGTCGGACAACATAATTTTTTTTGAGGGTCTTAAGTTTGTTTTAGGGCTACAATACATACACTACGGTCTAAGTTAGTACCCAAGGAACATTCCTGCTTAGTTTTATCAAGATTGGTCAAGCGGTTTTGATGTCTATAAGTCACATACATACATACACCTTACATTCTACTTTATAATATAGATGATAGCATAATGTTTTATTGAAATGCTACTTCTAGGGTTCATTACATTATTGATAGAAAAGACTTAACATATTGATTTGCTTACGGCTTGTATTTATTATATGCCTCAAGACACCTCTGCCTGGAAGACTTAAATACAAGCTGTAATCACAACAATAGGATGACATTTCAGGAAACATTTTCTAGCTTATACCTGGAATTAGCTTGAAGCCAAGCTCAACTGCCAGACATGACGCGAACTTTCAATAATTTCGTTATGTAAAGCTCATTGAGTGCGTCACCGAATTTTTGGCTTTGACAGTAACGAAATAATTTCAAGTACAACTATGAATCAAATCATGAACTATGAACAATTTCGGATTTATGTGTGTTAAAAATAAGAAATTTTGGTTTCTTGTAATGAACATTGTAAACTGATCTCGTTCAGACTACCCGCTTATGATCCTATATTTGCCAGGATGGATTTATAACTGATGAGCTGCAGCGGGTATATAACACTGAACAATAAAAATGATCATGAACTATAAAAAAAAGGATGATAGGCATCGAGCAGTCGACTTTTGTGAATAAGTAATACTCGTCCCTGCCCCGGTGAAGTGGAGATCATAGACCTTTAGAGCGACAGGGACTTCGGAATTCTTTATCCTCTGTGTTGAGTATAACAATGTAAATGTAACTATTCACTTTGGACTTCACAGTATTCGTTCTACAATAGAAATCGAATATTTTGGCTCCGGTGAAGCAGATATTGTGGAACATTCAATGATGACGACTGTTGTCCTTTGTGTTGTGTATAAGATATTGATGTAACTACACATACTGAATAAAAAAGAATTGAATGAAGCTTGAGAAAAAGATAAGATAAGAAAACAAATGTTATCCATGTCACAGAGATTTGGCGAGCAAAACGTGCCCCCGGGCAAGGTACCTTATTGGCGCCCCCTCCCCCAATTTTCCATGAAAATCACTTAGAAATATAGGCTGCTTGTGGCGTCCTTTGAGGATGGCGCCTGCCATGTCTTGTTGTGCATATGAATTTAACCCTTACAAAGACATGTAGACCCTGTGAGAAGCAAGTGCGGACATCCAGTGGCACTGATACATACCAGACGTGATGGGGGGAAGGTTGGACCCGTATCCCGTATTTCTCACCCATTTGTTATTACCGCAATGCTTGTTGGGTATCACCTCCAATAAAAGAATGTCACAAATGTCAAGTCCCTAATCATGTTACTCTAACCCCCTAGCAGAAACAAAAACTGTCCCACGGCTCTTAGAGCTAATTAAATAAATGAACAAAACACAGCACACGGGCATTTAACACACATTGTATCTCCAAGACGAACACACGTGTCACTCATGTGTCACACACGATTCATGTCAACAAATGGCCTGCTTAAGGTAATGAAATATATGTAGACCTATCCTTTTAATACCTGAGTTCATGGGTAGCGAAACCAAGTCCTAGAGCTCTTGGGTTAAAATTAACCAATTTAGTAAACACAAGAATTGTTCCATTAATAGCTTAAATTTCATTCATTGACAATAATAAAAAAAAACAACACAGGGGACTTCAACCTGACCCAGCTGTTCATTCATGCTTTTTTTCTCAAGACGGACTTTACAAAACATGTGTATTGATTTTTGAACAATGAATAATTATATCATTTGTGAACATTGTTTCTGATATTTCGTACTTTAATAGTAATATTCTTCTGCCTCATTCTCAATCAATCAATCAATCAATCAACCAACTAATTAATTAATTTGACAAACTTTTTATCGATCATTCTGTCTACCTGACCGTCTGTTGTATTTATCTTTAGCAATCTGTAAAGCCTCTCTGATAGTGCTATACCACTAGAATGATATACGTAATTCAATGGAAACAAATATTTGAGTTTCACTCTCTTCTCTCTTTCTCTGTTCTCTCTCTATCTTTCTCTCTTCTCTGTTTCTCTCTGCTTCTCTCTTTCTCTTTCTCTCTTTCTCTGTTTCTCTCTCTGTTTCTCTCTCTCTTTCTTTTATCTCTTTCTCTCTTCTCTGTTTCTCTCTTCTCTGTTTCTCTCTTCTCTCTTTCTCTGTTTCTCTATCTTTCTCTCTTCTCTGTTTCTCTCTTCTCTGTTTCTCACTTCTCTCTTTCTCTGTTTCTCTCTCTATCTTTCTCTCTTCTCTGTTTCTCTCTCTATCTTTCTCTCTTCTCTGTTTCTCTCTCTATCTTTCTCTCTTCTCTCTTTCTCTGTTTCTCTCTCTATCTTTCTCTCTTCTCTTTCTCTGTTTCTCTTTCTATCTTTCTCTCTCTGTTACTCTCTTCTCTGTTTCTCTCTTCTCTCTTTCTCTGTTTCTCTCTCTTTCTCTCTTCTCTCTTTCTCTGTTTCTCTCTCTATCTTTCTCTCTTCTCTGTTTCTCTCTTCTCTCTTTCTCTCTCTATCTTTCTCTCTTCTCTGTTACTCTCTTCTCTGTTTCTCTCTTCTCTCTTTCTCTGTTTCTCTCTCTTTCTCTCTTCTCTCTTTCTCCGTTTCTCTCTCTATCTTTCTCTCTTCTCTGTTACTCTCTTCTCTGTTTCTCTCTTCTCTCTTTCTCTGTTTCTCTATCTTTCTCTCTTCTCTGTTTCTCTTTTCTCTCTTTCTCTGTTTCTCTCTCTTTCTCTCTTCTCTCTTTCTCTGTTTCTCTCTCTATCTTTCTCTCTTCTCTGTTTCTCTCTCTATCTTTCTCTCTTCTCTGTTTCTCTCTCTATCTTTCTCTCTTCTCTCTTTCTCTGTTTCTCTCTCTATCTTTCTCTCTTCTCTTTCTCTGTTTCTCTTTCTATCTTTCTCTCTCTGTTACTCTCTTCTCTGTTTCTCTCTTCTCTCTTTCTCTGTTTCTCTCTCTTTCTCTCTTCTCTCTTTCTCTGTTTCTCTCTCTATCTTTCTCTCTTCTCTGTTTCTCTCTTCTCTCTTTCTCTCTCTATCTTTCTCTCTTCTCTGTTTCTCTCTTCTCTCTTTCTCTGTTTCTCTATCTTTCTCTTTTCTCTGTTTCTCTCTTCTCTCTTTCTCCGTTTCTCTCTCTATCTTTCTCTCTTCTCTGTTACTCTCTTCTCTGTTTCTCTCTTCTCTCTTTCTCTGTTTCTCTATCTTTCTCTTTTCTCTGTTTCTCTCTTCTCTCTTTCTCTGTTTCTCTCTCTTTCTCTCTTCTCTCTTTCTCTGTTTCTCTCTCTATCTTTCTCTCTTCTCTGTTTCTCTCTTCTCTCTTTCTCTATCTTTCTCTCTTCTCTGTTACTCTCTTCTCTGTTTTTCTCTTCTCTCTTTCTCTGTTTCTCTCTCTTTCTCTCTTCTCTCTTTCTCTGTTTCTCTCTCTATCTTTCTCTCTTCTCTGTTACTCTCTTCTCTGTTTCTCTCTTCTCTCTTTCTCTGTTTCTCTCTCTTTCTCTCTTCTCTCTTTCTCTGTTTCTCTCTGTTTCTCTCTTCTCTCTTTCTCTGTTTCTCTTTCTCTCTTTCTCTCTTCTCTGTTTCTCTCTTCTTTGTTTTTCTCTTCTCTCTTTCTCTCTCTCTTCTCTCTTTCTCTGTTTCTCTCTTCTCTCTCTTTCTCTTCTCTCTTTCTAGTGCTCTGGATATATATCAATGCAAGTCTGAATGTGTGTACTTAATTCTGCTTTAATAATGTAATTCATTTAAACTCATACACATATTTATTGTTTGTTTTATTTATTTCTGAAGTTCAGATGAGAAGATAATAAGATATTGATCCAAAACTATATCATGACCGTGGGGGATGGCAGAGGGTATGATTGGAATCCGGGACTATTGAGACAAGACCATTGTCCAGAGCGCAAACCACACGACCAGAGACCATCTGTTTAAAATACTGAATTTGAGATAGTTCATTTATTAAAAATATTCATCATTCCTATAGCATGACGGCCATTAATTTAAAAACACATTAGTCCACAACCTTGAATAGCCTTTTACTTTAGCTTTGCCTCCTCGTTAGTTCTGACCACCTCTTTAGTTCCGCCTACCTCTTTAGTTCTGCCTAAGATAAGACGAACACATTCAACGGCCCCGGAGTGGACGGCTAAGTGAAGAGAATTGAACCCTGATCCGTCCATGATGGAAGGGTCGGCTCCATGTTCCAGTAACAGTTTGACCATTTTCTCGTCTCCCAGTCGACACGCCAGGTGGAGGGCAGTTTTCTTCTATTACAGATATAAGAAGATAAAAAAAACAACAATCAATTAGATAATACTTAATAATATTAAGGTAAGAATACTATATAAACACAAGGAACATCTAAGGATGATTTTTAATAAAATTGTAATAGTATAAACAAGCTAGAGTCTATAATAAATTATTTAGAGTCTAGATAATTACAAACTTTCTTGTACTATTTAAGCAAAGCTGAAGCTCTAAACCAAATACTACAAATTTTTTGTTCTATTTTATATTAAGAACAAAGGTCCAGTCAAGTTATTGAAATGAATAAAGGAAATATTTTGCCCGGTGTCACAGAGTGGTCATTTGACTGACCAGTGTTTTATTTCCTTGATCAACAATACAATATAATACATTCAATGCTTCATAGGTGAAGTATTTGTAGTAACTACAGCTCATGGAGGCCCCTGGCCTGCTTCAGCTCATGGAGGCCCCTGGCCTGCTTCAGCTCATGGAGGCCCCTGGCCTGCTTCAGCTCATGGAGGCCCCTGGCCTGCTTCAGCTCATGGAGGCCCCTGGCCTGCTTCAGCTCATGGAGGCCCCTGGCCTGCTTCAGCTCATGGAGGCCCCTGGCCTGCTACAGCTCATGGAGACCCCTGGCCTGCTTCAGCTCATGGAGGCCCCTGGCCTGCTTCAGCTCATTCTTCCATTCAGATCTCTTTTGAGCTTTTTCGTTTTCATGCAAGAACTCTTTAAGCTTATGTAGGCCTCGACATCATCAATCCCTTGTATTCGTGGTGGGCAGGTTAACTGCACAGGTCAATCTTTGAAGAGTTACTTAATGAAACTTAACATTCTGCTAGGGATTTGTTTCACAAGGATAAATATTAACCATAAATCTAGATTCTTTTACAAACTAGATCAAAATCAAAAAGCTTATTTTGGTGCAGAGGTCACGTGTTTTTATTGCATACTCTCATTGGATCTTTAGGTAGCCTGCCCCCCCTCCCCCCCTTTCCCCCCCAAAAAAAAGTGTGTTTGCGTCTTACCGAGTAACTCATCTCATTCACGTCTGCTCCGTACTTCAAAAGCAGTTTGCAGCAGTCCAAAATCTCTTCATGTTTTGTTAATGAAGCGCCAGCCGCTTTTTTGACGTACTGTATCACGGCAGGTTCCGGTTCATCCCTGGTCACGTGATGCCGCGTAATGACATTGCAATGTTACATTAAAGTAAAGAAGGGATATAAATAGTGTTAGAAACTATCAAAGATCAATTGGATAAATTTGTGATGCAAGAAATATAAATCATTTTTAGAATGCTTTTTTGACCTATATATATACCTTGTTTATCGTCATTTACTTTGGGTGAAGGAAATGAATTTATGAAAAAACAAAAAAACAAGAATATTTTTTATTAAATCGACATAGTTTCAATAATACAAAGAAAGCTGTCGATGCTGAGGTTTACTACGATACTCTCCACGTGGAATTGCCTCAATGAAACCCAAAACATAATGAATGCAAACAAAATGAACACGCGAAAGATAGAAGACTCGTATACAGCCTTGTTATTTAGTGGACAAAGTTGCATACATTGTAATAGTGATTATTCTCATCTACAGTAACACTATCAAGTGTGTTAACAACTATTACGGTAGTGACGTTAATTCTTCATCATGAACAAAACATTGTTTGAGTCAGGGGTTAAAGGGTTAATACCTTCATTTTAAAGCTTTTGCTATAAACATGGCGGCGGCGCATAATGCGTGTAGTGTTGCCATACAACTCAAGAGCAAGGGGCTTACCCGACTAACTAAATGGGAATTCCCTCAATAGGAATCCATCCTGTGTTTGGCTAGACTAGGTTGTTCAGGTATGAATAACCTCTTAACAACGCCAGAGCTCGTTCGGGAATTCAAACCCAGCGGACTTTATGGGATTTAATTGAAATAAAACAATGAATTAAGGTTTACTTGCTTGACAATACATCAAAGTTGTCACAATATGATTATGTCACCAAGCGACGTAGTAAACACAGAAGGTGTTGCTGCCATTAACCCTAGTGTTTAAAGTGACATTGCATTCACATTTCTCTCATCTGTAGCAATGCAATTTTCTCTGCTTGCCACACAGTGAGAGAGAGACAGAAAACTTTTATTTTATAAAGGTAGTGATAATCTTTTAAAATCGTCAGATCTTTCTAGTTCAAAATTCCTCAAGAAAGACAACTCGTACCGGTAACACTCCTGAATGAGTTTCCTTGACTCCAAGAGACCCAGCTCTGAAAGAAGTTTACTCAGGATTTTGACGTTCTCACTCTTGACCAGTTGACGAAATCTTTCATTGCCGTCCATCCTGTTCATTTCACTGGACATAGTGGACAACTGAAGGGACAGTTGCTTAACTGACACACCTTCACTGTATCAGATTCTAGTGTTTCTAATCTGCAATGAAAATTTTGATAATTTTTTTAAATACAATTTTCATGCATCTTTAGAAGTCAATGTAACAACTTTTAACTAAAGACAACATTACAAAGAGAGTTTGTGTTATCTCACAAACTCAAGGCGGCCCCCATCGAATTCACCAATGGACCAGGAATATTCAAGCCATAGTAAAAAAAAAGGCCTTTATTTTAACCATGTATTTGTTTTATTAATTTTACCATATGACTCCTTTTAGCAAGACTAAAAGAACCGGCTTATTGAACGCCAACCCCCCTTTTTTTTCTAACATTATAAAAAAATCAACAACACATTAATTAAGGATAATACTAAAACCAACACTATGTAACACATCACAGGTTTAGTTTGGACTAAGAAAGGATGCTTTTATTATAGTGTGTAAGTTAGATTAGTTAATAATCATAATATTATAATTATTCCAAAACCATTTTATAAAGAGACATTTGAATCACCTGAAGTCGCTGTCAATGATAGCCATGTCAGCTTCTTTTGAACAGGACTCGTCAGTCTTTGTGAGTATTGGATCATCTCTCTGCCTTTGGAGCAACACAAATTTAAACAAACAAATATAATTTGTGGTGAATATGTTACTATTTTAACAAGACCTCTACTCAAGTCAGATATTCGGTTTACTAAGTCAAGGTAAAGTCATAATTGTGTTTAAAGTACAGGATAGATATAAATAGTAAAACTTTGATCCTAGCTAATCTGAAAGAAATTTCTTTTATTTAATTGTGTTTTTTCTTTAATTATAAATCGTTTAATGATAATATGAGAAAAGAATTTTAAAAACTAGTTAGAGCTTTTTCACAAATAAATAGACATCATAATGCTTATTTTCTGAGAACATTGTACACTAAGGTAATTAATAGATGATATGGAGATCAACATTAAACTTGGAGAGGAAATACCTAGTCGGGAAAAAACAACCACCACAACCACTATGTATAGTATAAACCACTTCTATTATAAACCACTACTTCTATTATAAACCACTACTTCTATTATAAACCACTACTTCTATTTTAAACCACTACTTCTATTATAAACCACTACTTCTATTATAAACCACTACTTCTATTATAAACCACTACTTCTATTATAAACCACTACTTCTATTATGAACCACTACTTCTATTATGAACCACTACTTCTATTATGAACCATACCACTACTTCTAATATAAACCACTACTTCTAGTATGAACCAGACCACTACTTCTATTATAAACCACTACTTCTATTATGAACCAGACCACTACTTCTAATATAAACCACTACTTCTAGTTTGAACCATTACTTCTAGTATGAACCAGACCACTACTTCTAATATGAACCACTACTTCAAGCATAAACCATTTCTATTTTAAACCACTACTTCTAGTTTGAACCTCTACCTGTAGTATGAACCACTACTTTGATTTTTTTTACACGTAAGCCTTTGCAGTTAATACATTTTATCGATATAATGTCGACATAATGTCGATAAAAACTGATGACATTAAATGTCATGAACAGCAGCATTGTCTTGTGTACCGATTCTGTTTTGTGATTCGATCCAAATGTCATACACACACACACAAATGAAACCGAACCTAAAGAACGCAATATGTAGAATGACCACAGACAACATAGCACAACAATGAACCAATTAGTAATCTAGAGTTTGAATGGAGTTAACTCCAGACCGTTGAACCAAAGCACAAACTAGGCTAGGAAATCAATAGCCGGGATCAATGAGATAGCTCCTGCGTTAATTGTCAGTATTTGCTCAATAAAAGATGTCACTGGAGAGTTCTTTTTTTTTAAAAGTTAAAGCAGAATCTGTGATTTATTTCCCTTCAGTGTTTTAATTAAAGAAAGCTTATTGATTATTGAACTAAAAACAGTAGAAGTTCTAATGTCACAGAATTTAAACATAGCCAGGTGAGCTTTTATTACATGTAAGAAAATAAAGATAGCTTTTTATTTCCTGGTTGTACGTAAATGCAGATGTTTTTTTATTATTGAAAATCCAGTGGCAATTTACAGTCTATAAACATTTTTCCTGATTTAAAAAAAAAATACTTCAATGTTTCAAATAGTGTCGTTGTGATACAAACTAGAGACCTGACAAAACGGGCTAGAAGATGGGCAAACAGACGCTAAAACTCATATTATATTGCTTTTAAAACATTCATCCGTTTTTAGAGACTACACACAAATAAGATCCAAAAAATCTTTTGTTTTAAATCTTTTACACATCTTATTTTTAATTTGGTCAAGCAAAAATATGAAAATACTTTTTAAAAATAAGAGAAGGTTATCTAAGGGGAAGAACACCGCGTTTACAGCCACCTATCTCTGTACTGTAAGATTTATTTCCCCTTTTAGATATAAAAGTAGTTCATTACCTGTATTTAATATTCTGATTGGTTATAATTTGTAGGATTGATTCGTGTTTTGCTAGGAACAATAAATCATTGTGCAAAGTTTGGTACCCCGACAAAATAGCGCGGACAACATAGTGCCGACAAAATAGCGCCGACAAAATAGCGCGAACAAAAAAGCGCCGACAAAATAGCGCCGACAAAATAGCGCGAACAACATAGTGCCGACAAAATAGGGCGAACAAAATAGCGCGAACAAAATAGCACCGACAAAATAGCGCGAACAAAATAGCACCGACAAAATAGTGCGAACAAAATAGCGCAGGAAAAATATATTTCAGTCATTTTAAAAGAAATACTTTAGATATCATAAAATATGAATAGAGCCAATATATTTTTTTTGCCTAAATGTTATCATTTTTGTCAGTCATTTTGCAGAAAACACTTTAGGCAAACAGTAAGCAAAAATTATAATAAGCTGAAATGAATAATCTTAAAATATATTTACATTCCAAAAGTGTACTTTGAAAACAGGCAAAGATACTTGTCAGAGTTACAGGCACATACACACAAAGTATCAAAAGTTAAGTTGTAGGAAATTTCACGTAGAAATTCCATCCCTGCTGGAACGGGGTCACCACATTTCAAAATCTTATTTTTTAGCAAGTTATGCATTTTAAACATTGATGAAAGAGTGGAATGATATAAAATTTAAAGTACTCTCGTTCTCGGCAAATATGGCATACTTTCAGATCTATTAAAAGACAGTGACATCAACAAAAATGATGCTCAGGTCATTAAATTATTAATAATCCGGTACTTTCATACACATCATCCGCTATTTTGTCTTTCGCTATTTTTTTGTCGGGAAATTTTTCGCTGTTTTGTCGGCGCTATTTTATCCGCGCTATTTTATCCGCGCTATTTTATCCGCGCTATTTTATCCGCGCTATTTTATCCGCTCTATTTCGTCTGGTGACCGCAAAGTTTGATCTGAGAATAGAAGTGGATAAAATAACGTGTTCAACAGTTGAACCCCACATACAGACAGACAGACAGCGTGAGTTGATGAAAGCTTTCAAAAAAATATACAGCTTTTGTATTTCGTGAAATTTAAAAACACGAAGAATCAATTCTCACCTGCAGTTATGTACCTTATAGGGCACCTAATTATCCCCCCTTTACACCAGTGATTGGCACTTGGACACCACAACATTGTTGAAAGAAGACAAATCGTATGCTCTCCTTCTCTATTAGCTGGACATGCTTTAGGGTGCTAGACCAACTGAAGCATAACTTGTTGACATAACTTGTTGACAAATTGTTTACATAAATTGTTTACATAAATTGTTTACATAACTTGTTTACATAAATTGTTTATATAACTTCAAGGAAACTTGAATATCTCATTTTAAACAAAAACAAAACACAAAAAATAATACGGCTTCCAATTCCAATGTAAATGTTTGTATGTTTGTTTTATGTTAATTAATACAAGGTTCGGATGATCCTTCGAAGTTGAAGATAATCTACCACCTAGTCCAAACCTCCCGCAATATGACGGGAGATGACAGCGGGCAGGTTATAAATCTGGGATCGTCGAGACGACCAGACGACCAGGCAGCCATCTACGCGACCAGGCAGCCACCCACACGACCAGGCAGCCATCCAGACGACCAGGCAGACATCCACACGACCAGGCAGCCATCCACACGACCAGGCAGACATCCACACGACCAGGCAGCCATCCACACGACCAGGCAGCCATCCACACAACCAGGCAGCCATCCACACGACCAGGCAGCCACCCACACAACCAGGCAGCCACCCACACAACCAGCAGCCATCCACACAACCAGGCAGCCATCCACACGACCAGGCAGCCATCCACACGACCAGGCAGCCATCCACACAACCAGGCAGCCATCCACACGACCAGGCAGCCATTCACACGACCAGGCAGCCATCCACACGACCAGGCAGCCATCCACACGACCAGGCAGCCATCCACACGACCAGGCAGCCATCCACACGACCAGGCAGCCATCCACACGACCAGGCAGCCATCCACACGACCAGGCAGCCACCCACACTACCAGCAGCCATCCACACGACCAGGCAGCCATCCACACGACCAGGCAGCCATCCACACGACCAGGCAGCCATCCACACGACCAGGCAGCCATCCAGACGACCAGGCAGCCATCCACACGACCAGGCACCCATCCACACGACCAGGCAGCCATCCACTCGACCAGGCAGCAATCCACACGACCAGGCAGCAATCCACACGACCAGGCAGCCATCCACACGACCAGGCAACCATCCACACGACCAGGCAGCCATCCACACGACCAGGCAACCATCCACACGACCAGGCAGCCATCCACACGACCAGGCAGCCATCCACACGACCAGGCAGCCATCCACACGACCAGGCAGCCATCCACACGACCAGGCAGCCATCCACATGACCAGGCAGCCATCCACACGACCAGGCAGCCATCCACACGACCAGGCAGCCATCCACACGACCAGGCAGCCATCCACACGACCAGGCAGCCATCCACATGACCAGGCAGCCATCCACATGACCAGGCAGCCATCCACACGACCAGGCAGCCATCCACACGACCAGGCAGCCATCCACACGACCAGGCAGCCATCCACATGACCAGGCAGCCACCCACACGACCAGGCATCCATCCACACGACCAGGCAGCCATCCACACGACCAGGCAGCCATCCACACGACCAGGCAGCCATCCACACGACCAGGCAGCCATCCACATGACCAGGCAGCCATCCACATGACCAGGCAGCCATCCACACGACCAGGCAGCCATCCACACGACCAGGCAACCATCCACACGACCAGGCAGCCATCCACACGACCAGGCAGCCATCCACATGACCAGGCAGCCACCCACACGACCAGGCAGCCATCCATGAATGTAGAAACACAAAGGTAATTAGGAGGTGAGCACCACTGTCCACAAAACACAATTTCATTTCACGACTACAATAAAGATATTTCCTTCTTCTACTTTCACCCCTTTTAAGTCAGCCGTTTCAGCCCCGTTTATAAACACCACTGTCCTAGTCTCAATAATGGTTACGTAATAATTCAATACACACAAGCAAACAAACTCCAGACTGTTATGATGTCAAAACTACAGACACATCGGGCCCGCGAGACTGTGATATCCGGTCAACGAAACATTTTTACCATAGTCGCAGAGGCTTGGCGCCATTGATTCGACCATTTTTTTCTCAGTGACGTTACTGAGATATGCATGTCGGAAATTTATATGCCCCCCCCCCCTCCAGTTTAAGGAGTGTGTTTGTGTGTTTCTATGGTGACGGTGGGAAGAAGCTAGAGATTGGTGGTGAATGATGCAAGATAGGTGGCATTGTCATCATTTGGTCTTACGAGAGACAACTCCAGAAGGTGAAACTGAAAGGTATGTTGTTGTGTAATACATTTATTCTATCTCACATCAATTAGATTTTGTCTACAATATAAATTAAGTTATATTTAGTCTTGTTCAGTTTGGAGCAACAAGCCGGCAACAACAACCCCATCTAATTCCAGGCCTTAATAGGTCGGGTATCCTTAAGATGAGATGGAGTCTGTGTCTTCTATACGATCTTGTGTTCTGCTGAGATTAAATTACCAAATAAGATGGTGTGTCCACATCTTCAGATCCGCATCTTTAGGCCAAGGTTTGTCCATTTTTTGTGTGTTTGCTTGTTTCTTATCGTAGCCACGTGATTGCTGTTTAAGTTGTCTGTATTGGAAACGCGCGCACTTCTGTGTATGTGAATGTGTGTGTGTGTGGTGTGTTATTCGAGCATGCGTGTGTTGATTAATCTACCTGAGATGGTAGCGATCAATATGGTAACAAATATCAACTAATGAGAATTTCG
Source organism: Biomphalaria sudanica (assembly GCA_036873155.1). NCBI lineage: Eukaryota > Metazoa > Mollusca > Gastropoda > Planorbidae > Biomphalaria > Biomphalaria sudanica. The sequence continues at coordinate 23,008 of JAZGLO010002213.1, read as the reverse complement.
ATCAATAAAGCAAGCATCGGTCTCAATTGTATCAACTTCCGTTTTCAGATTAGTCTTCTGCCTGAAGTTAATTGAACCCAATTTTTTTTACAAAAATATCTTGGCCTTTCGTTTTGTTTATCCCGACTTTACCTGGCTACTTTCAATATCTCCTCCGTTTTAGTTATAGTGTTTTGTTTAGTAGGTCACTTTATAGGATGAATAAATTGTGTAGTTCAGGGACAACCTACGAGAAGATTGGGGAATGGAGTGAGAGAGAGAGAGAGAGAGAGCGATGAGAGAAGAGAGAGAGAGAGAGGCGCTGAGGTTCGTCTGTAAAGTCTTGGAAAGCGAATCGTTAAGCCGAAAGTCTTTTGCTACTAAAAATACTCAGACACAAAGATAAAGGCACATTTCTTATACCATATGCTGGGACAAATTCGTACACGTGCTACTTCTCTTCCTTAATGCCATTAGGGAATGGAATGGGTTGCCTGAATCAGCCAGGAAAACTAACGACTTAGCTTAGTTTAAGTCACTGATTAACATGCATGACTAGATTGACACATTGGCACGCATATGACATAAATATCTTCTTTTTTAAAGTAACGTCTGTAATATATAAGATAAGATAACCTCTTAATATGGTCTTTGAGATGTCGGCCTGGTGCTCTCAAATTTTTTTTTTTCGTTCTTCATTTTACAATTGTTTACTTTTCAATTTTGGGTTCTACAAATTCTTAGTTGTTGCTGCAAGTGAAAGGAGAGACTCAAACGGTTTATGCAAGACTCCATGTACATTGCCAGATAAATCAGCATCGATGGTGTATTGTAGCATACCGCAGCTGCTTAAAATCTGCACCCCAAACGTCTTTATGCTAAAAATATATTTATATTTCAAGCAGCGTCTTATAAAAATAGATTGCCGAAATGCACACCCTGCAACGACAGCCCATCAACATAGGTTGGTAGACTGTTTCAGTCTTGCCTTGTTGATGGATTCAATTCTTCCAGGCTGTGACTCTGGCAGCACTGGATAAGACTTTACTTACTGGACTGGTGAGGTCGACTTAAGGCTATTAATTTTTAAAGAAAGGTACCAGAACATATCACTCAAGGCTCTGCGCCGAGTAACAGTCTCTCATTACATGATCATACATAAGTAATGGATGGCTGATTGTTTGTGTGGTATGTTTTTTAGACTGTGGTCTTGTTCTCCCCGGATTCGAACCCTGCTCGTCACCATAACCCACCGTCCTTCGAGAGAATTGGGCAAGGATGTAATAGTTTTTTATTCTGCAGCGTAAAAAAACAACAAAATGTGTAAGTTCAAAGGTCTCTTCAAGGTGCTGAAACTAGGTTCAAAGGTCACTTCAAGGTGCTGAAACTAGGTTCAAATATCACTTCATTTTGCTGAAAATAGGTTCAAAGGTCACTTCAATGTGTTGGGACTAGGTTCAAAGGTCACGTTAAGGTGATGAAACTAGGTTCAAAGGTCACGTAAAGCTGCTGAAACTAGGTTCAAAGGTCACTTCAAGGTGCTAAAACTAGGTTCAAAGGTCACTTCAAGGCGTTGAAACCCTTTAGACCCGGCTCTGATGCTAGTATAAGTTTATATATTATCTGTTGTTTTTGTTATGTTAATGTATGCTTAGGGAGAATAGACTTTCTCAGTTTCTGAACATACTAATTAAATCATCTAGTGATCGAACTTAGTTAATGGCAACATCTTTAGAGCAATGCATTTAACTGGTGATGCAGCAAATCTCAGAATCGAATTTGAAAAATGTTTGATTACAAATACAGTTCCCTACATTTACAACGTCGATAACGCGTATAGAGATTAAAACGTTTTCATTTTTACCATAGAATTCGCAATAATATAATATAATATAATATAATTGATAGAGTTCTTCTTGTGTCGTTTTCCCATTTCATAAAATAATTGTCTAGTAAGAACTATACATATTTATTTATATCCGGGTTTCACGAGCTCCTACCATTTACTGATTTCATTTTTAGCAAGATCTACTTTCATGAGAGATGAGTTCTGAATTTTAATTAAACAATTCTATTCGTACAGCCCCAGAAGCAACTGGGGAAATTACAGAAGCGCACCGCTCATTCCAGGGTCCTAATAATCTTTAATATTATGGTGCTCACTGATGTAGATCTATGTATTTTGTAAATATATATAAATATATATGCTACGCTCATTAAGTCACCGAGAATAAGAATTGACCAAAAATAAAAGTTACATATTTACATATTTAAGTTAAAATAGCAGTTCGCTTTTAGATGATAAGATGTTACCTTTACTCCTAAACTTTGCAAGCTCTAAAATATGAAATCGGATTTTGAATATTTTTCCATTTTTCGACATCCTAAACATATCAGGCGAACAGACGTACGGACGAACAAACCACAAAACTAATTGCAGCTCTTTCCCTATACAGCGATCGAGAGAGAGAGAGAGAGAAAGAGAGAGAGAAAGTGTGAGAGAGAGAGAGAAAGAGAGAGAGAAAGAGAGAGAGAGAGAGAAAGAGAGAGAGCCAAGATGAGACTATTTGAAAAGAACTGTCAATTCAAAACCAAATTTTGTAGGGGATCGATTGTAAATGACCTAATCCACAATGTAAAAAGTCTAATGAACGACCAAGGGGCAGTCAAAGGTCACTTCAAGGTGCTGAAACTAGGTTCAAAGGTCACTTCAAGGTGCTGAAACTAGGTTCAAAGGTCACTTCAAAGTGCTAAAACTAGGTTCAAATGTCACTTCATTTTGCTGAAAATAGGTTCAAAGGTCACTTCAATGTGTTGGAACTAGGTTCAAAGGTCACGTTAAGGTGATGAAACTAGGTTCAAAAGTCACGTAAAGCTGCTGAAACTAGGTTCAAAAGACTTCAAAAGTTTTTTTTGGGGGGGAATTAGTGGCTAAGCGCTTGGCTTTCGAACCTGGGGTCCTAGGTTCGAATCTCAATGAAGACTGGAATCTTAAATCTAGAGATACTTAGGGCGCCACCCAACTCTAATGGGTACCTGACTTTAGTTTGGGAAAGTAAAAGCGGTTGGTCGTTGTGCTGGCCACATGACACCCTGTTCGATAACAGTTGGCCGACCAAACAGATGATCTTAACATTATCTGCCCTATAGACAGTATGGCCTGAGAGGGAAACTTTACTTTAAGCTCAACAGTTAGATTGTATGGAGGTCATACAAACTTTATTATTGTTTCTCCAAAATTTTCGTGGATAGTTACTTAACAAAAGTTGGCATGACTTATCACTCTTACAGAGTCCATCAGTACCTCAGTTAACGTTCAATCGTGTTCAGATAAAAGTGCATTCAAGAAGTCGGGACAGAACTGCGTTGTAATGGCAACATTAACTCCAGACAAAAAATCTTTGCGCTGTAGTATCGACTGATGGCAAATATGGTTTAATGTCAAACGAAAAAGAGGAATCGATACGCGCTGATGGATATACAAATAAAGACGAATTTCTTTTTAAGTTTTGTCAATTCAGGATATTTGCTAATGAATACTATACTATACTATTATTACCTGAGATGGCACTCGAGTTTAGCTTTCTGAATTTAAATAGACCTCAAGAAAGACATTACAACTAAACATGGCTGTCTGTTGCAGACATTAAATCTAGGACCATTTTAATTCTAAGTAAAGTTTCGATGCAAAACGTAACGGTGCTAGTGACATGATTACATGGTCAAGTGGCTAGTGGTAAACGAGAATATTGTGTGGCCTACACAAGACCAGACGACTAAAGTATAACGCCTTCTGGTGGGTCATTTAAATGTGTCCAGAGATCTTGGTCTTCACAGGGCTTATACTGAAGTCTCCTCGTTCAAGAGTCGTACTCTAGTGTTTGGCCACCAGGAAATTAAAATCTATATTTATTTTAAAAAGTTTATCTACACAAACCTGGAAACTTGTTCATTCATGTCTCGTCTCTATATTTCTGTATATCTATAGTCGTAATTCTTCCATCTGGCATGCGAGTGACATGGGTTGACATGAGTGACAAGAATCCCTAAAGACATTCTTTACGCTGAGCTTGCAGAGGGAGTCAGACCCAAGGCCGCCCAAGACTAACATACAGAGATATCTACAAACGAGACATGAGAGCCACGAGCATCGACCAAAGTCTGTGGGAGGAGATAGCCCAAGACTGAACAGCATAAAGACAGAATGTACGTGATGGTACGAACTTTGCCGAGTGCAAAAGAAACGAAGCTGGGTCAGCGAAGAGAAATAAAAAGAAAGCTGCCCTGTCAGCTAGCCCTAGGACAGATGAATATACATGCACGAACTGTGGCAAACTCTGCCGCTCCAAAATTGGCTTGATCAGTCAATCCAGATCCTGTCCCATGTCAAGACGTAACCAAAGCCAGTTACTCATCTGGGCGCATCCATTGTCTTCCAAGACTGAAGGAACCATATATATAGTCGTAATAAACTGACAGATACAGATAGATAAATAGACATAATTCTTTTTTATATATATTATCTTAAAAAATACTTATTCTTATGTTATTAACACATGTTTGTAATCCCAGACAAAAGGCGCTTTTGAGTTCTGTCTTAAGCCCACTGTTATTATGTACCTTAACTTATTTGTATTGGACTCAAGGCCACGTGGCGGCGCCGTGGCGCACCAGTTACCTTATTGTCCTCTGCCATCTTTTATTCTTAATTTATTTTATATCTAACATCACAGGTGAGGATGTTTCGATGTCGATCACCATGACAACGTAACGCTCTAAGCCTGGATCAATCGGGTCGCTATCAATGTCAGTATCATGATGGAAGCTTCAAGGACAAGTGCAAGGGATTCTTAGTTCAAAGCCTGGAGCCTTTTGTCACCACTTAGCAAACTGTCACTCAAATTTTACAATTAAAATGTGTTTGCCCCTCGAGGAAAAAGGGACCTAACTGTACTCACTACTACTCACTTTCTCAGTTCGTTTCAGAAATTATTTTGGACTTGACTCAAAAAGTAACATTGTTTACTTAGCAAATAATCGATTTAATCGTTTTTTTTATAAATCAATAAATGAATTAATTAATATTTTCACAACACAAACGAAGAGATTTACTACAGCGATTGGACCCTACGATGACCTGCTAAATACTGTTAAAAGAAAAAGCGCAAACTAAAACTCTCTGGCCAAATGACAAGGTCTTCGGGGATCGCAAAGATCTTCCCTCTGGGATGAAGAGGCAGACAGAGAAAGCAATGGGAAGACAACATCAAAGAATGGACGGGCCTGCCATTGAAAGAGGCTCTATCCAAGGCAAAAGACAGAGAGGAAAGGAGAAAGACGGTCAACAGATCTTGTGTGGTGCCCCAACGGTCCAACAGACTAAGGGTATGTGAACGTGAAGAATATTTTGAGAGTTGTCAATTATAGGATTACAATCATTTCATTGTGTGTGTGTGTGTGTGCGTTCGTGTGAGTGTGTGTGTGTAGATAACGCTTTTTTTACTTCTGTGAATTGATGTTGACTATACTTTAATATATAGGCGTAATGTAAACACTTGAACTAACAGAGCACGACAACTTAAAAGAAAACACACACACACACACGCACACGCGCACACACCAACGCACACACACACACACAGACCGAGAGAAAGAGAGTCAGTGTTTTAATTGGCATTAGGAATGGAATTATTTTTTTTTTTTAAACAATTTAAATTGTTTTTTTTCTATTCTCGTAGACTGTAGCAACGAAATCTGTAGTAGACTTCAAAGAACCGATAAGCATTGCTTCCAACGTTTTCGAATTTCGCGACTCACCCCATGGGACAGGATATTTTAACGAATCTCTATATGGATGGAATTAAAATATCAAACATACAAAGCATTGGGGTTTATTAAAAGACATTTTTTAGAAATCAAACAGAAACATAGAACTAAAAAACTCATGAGTGCGTTTTTTTTTTTTTTAAATGCTACTTTTTTTGGAAAAAAAAAGAAAATGTTCCAAACATGCCTAAAACAAAAATTTATTATTCAAGTACCAATGAAGCTATAGTAACATATTTGGTATCAAAGTAAAGGTAAATGAATGGAGAATGTGAAAATGTAAACATTTTTCTTTTTAAATATAAGATACAAATTATAAACTAAATAATATGACCCTCAAAAAATAAAATGGATGCCAGCTTTAGAACTTCTGAGACCTAAATATAGATTTTGATCTTTGCATTACTGTTGAAACATCATATTAGACTATTGGCATCTTTTTCAAAAAGAAATGTGATGTCATAGAAGTATAAATAAAACAATAACAAAGCTTCTTCAGTAGTAAACATTGTGGGTGTGTCTTGGACAAGCATAGCCTGTTGTAAATTTTTACAGATAAACAATACTAAAAAAAAAAAAGAAAATGGGCACAAAATGCCCACAGTGGATGATTTTTGATGTAGATCTCCCATTTCCTTTCTTTTTATTTATCATAAGCTTAGATCTAGAGATATATCTAGATCTAGAGTCTACATCTAGAGATAAAAGCTTAGATCTAGTCAATCTTGATCTACACTCTACACCTAGCCTACTGACAATAATAGATTTAGATGTAAATACTAATAATATAGATATAAATACGCTAAATTTAGACTTACCTGGATCTAATCTCTATATCTAGATCAACTACTTCATTATTCAGGCACGTGCCCCCCCCCCCCCCCAGGCCGCTGGTGGACTTCACTATACATTCCCGGAAATAGATTTAAAAAATAAAAATGAATGGCGGGGCTTTATTTAGAATTTCTTGAAGGGAGGAGGGGGGCACTTCAAGGGTTGGAGGCACGATGGAGGGGCCATTAAGTGCAATGTCCATTGGGTCATGGTCCTCATTAAATGAAAAGGGGGGGGCATGGCCTGATGCCCCCCCACTAAATGCGCCACTGGTAGGGCTATATCTCCATTTGACTACGCAATACGAGAACGGCGATAATAAAATCTGTTTTTTTTTTAAATATGGACTCTCCATCTCTCAAACTATTATAATGTTCTCCCGTGCATCAGTATGCTGGAGTCTGTAGTGGGGTGGCGGAGTTGTGGTTAACTACGGTGACCATAGGTGTAGACAGTATTAATAGGACATTTGGCTTACCCAAAATAGTACAATAGTTTCATTTATTGAGGAGTTCTTATTTATTGTTATAATCATTCCTCACTTATTTTTATCAGTACTTCAGTCACTCAATTTTACTTTAGCAAACGAAATGCAAAAAGGAGGATGCACAAAAAGATAGAGAAAAAAGACATGCGGAATTACAGCAATCAGCAACCAAGTGCCGAAAATTAACGAGTTTCTTTGGTAAGTTATTAATTCATTTGCACTTGAGTATTGTATAATAATTTCGTTGGTATATATGCCATTGCGACATTTTCGGTAAAGACTTTCTACTTCGTAGAAACTAACGTTTCTACTCAGTCGAAAGTGAACTAGTCCTTCAGCCTTGATGATCCTATCACCTACCACCCTGCGTGTAAATAACAATGTTTGAGTTTACTTAGGTTTTCTTCTATTTTGGTTTTATGTAAACTGTATATCATTATTAATGTATATCATAATTTATATGTACAACAGGATCTACTTCAGCATCAACTGGCTCTACGGAATGTACTTCAACATCAGCTAATTCTACCAGTGAATCTACTTCAACATCAGCTAATTCTACCAGTGAATCTACTTCAACATCAGCTAATTGTACCAGTGAATCTACTTCAACATCAACTGGCTCTACGGAATGTACTTCAACATCAGCTAATTCTACCAGTGAATCTACTTCAACATCAACTGGCTCTACGGAATGTACTTCTACATCAACTGGCTCTACGGAATGTACTTCAACATCAGCTAATTCTACCAGTGAATCTTCTTCAACATCAACTAATTCTACCAGTGAATCTACTTCAACATCAGGTGGCTCTACTAAATGTACTTCAACATCAGCTAATTCTACCAGTGAATCTACTTCAACATCAGCTGGCTCTACGGAATGTACTTCAACATCAACTGGCTCTACGGAATGTACTTCAACATCAGCTAATTCTACCAGTGAATCTACTTCAACATCAACTAATTCTACCAGTGAATCTACTTCAACATCAGGTTGCTCTACTAAATCTACTTCAACATCAGCTAATTCTACCAGTGAATCTACTTCAACATCAGCTGGCTCTACGGAATGTACTTCAACATCAGCTAATTCTACCAGTGAATCTACTTCAACATCAACTAATTCTACCAGTGAATCTACTTCAACATCAGGTGGCTCTACTAAATCTACTTCCACATCAGCTAATTCTACCAGTGAATATAGATCAACATCAGCTGGCTCTACTAAATGTACTATTGATCCTAAAACAGACAAGTTCGATCCAGATAAGTCCTTTCATTTTCCACTTACTCAATTTGGCAAGTCTGCAAAAAAACGCAGTTTTCGCAGTGAATGGTGTGAAACACATGACTGGCTACATTACTCAATTGAAAGTGATGCTGCATACTGTTATACCTGCATACAATTCACTTCCACAGCCTCAAAACAAAACAGTGAACATGTATTTACAAAAACTGGCTTCCGTAATTGGAAAAAAGCTATGGAGAGTTTTAGACAATATGAAAAGAGCGAATTCCACAGAAATGCATATGAACAGACATTATTTAAATCAGACATTGGAGAACTGTTAAGTAAGCAACACAAGGAGGAAAAAGATCAACACAGTCGTATGCTCCTTAAAATTTTACAAACAATGCAATTCTTAGCACGTCAAGGACTACCGTTAAGAGGAGATGGTGATGAAGCAGACAACAACTTTACACAAGCTCTCTTATTCTTTAATCAAGATGATCAATTGATGTCGGAATGGATGAATAAAAAACAGTTGAAATTCACTTCTCATGAAATTCAAAATGAATGTTTGAGAATAATGAGTCACCAAATAATTCGCAATTTATCATCCTGCATTTGTCAATTTGACTATTACTCAATACTTGCTGATGAGTGTACGGACCTAAGCAACAAAGAACAGTTCACAGTTTGTCTTCGGTGGATCGACAAGGAACTCACAGCTCATGAGGACTTTTTGGGCTTGTATCAGGTAGACAATATATCGTCTGATACACTATTTAGCGCTTTAATGGACGTACTTTGCAGACTCAATCTTGATATAAAAAAATGCAGAGGTCTATGTTTTGATGGAGCTGCAAACATGTCGGGATGTAAAAATGGCGTTGCAAAACAAATAAATGTTATGGTCACTCCTTGAATTTGGCTGTATCCGATGTTTTCAAAGATATTGCTTTGTTCCGAGATACATTAAATACATCTTTTGAAATAACAAAACTAATTAAATTCTCCCCTAAACGAGAAACCGCATTTCATAAATTACGCCAAGAGATGAAACTTGATAACTCTGGAATTCGTGTTATGAGTTCGACCCGATGGACTGTTAGAGGAGAAACTCCCAAAAGCATTGAAACAAATTATTCTATCCTACTTCGATTGTGGAATGAATGTCTGGAACAAAGGAACTTGGATTCAGAAGTAAAAGCTAGAATAAACGGTGTCAGATCACATATGGAAAATTTCTCTTTTCTATTTGGATTGCTCATTGCAGAAATCATTTTTCTACATACGGATAATCTAAGTCGTTCCTTGCAATCTGAAAATGTGTCAGCAACAGAAGGGCAACATCTCGCAGATTTGGTTACCACTACCTTAGACAAAATGCGAGATGAAAGCTCGTATAATTTGTTTTGGGAGAAAGTCATTCGACTGTCAACTGAATATGAAATAGAGGAACCAAAGCTAGCATGGAAACGAAACATGCCAAAAAGAGATGAAATAGAGGAACCAAAGCTAGCACGGAAACGAAACATGCCAAAAAGAGATGAAATAGAGGAACCAAAGCTAGCACGGAAACGAAACATGCCAAAAAGAGATGAAATTTCTACTGGCGATGCATATCATCATCAGGTTGTTAAGTCCTATTACAGACAGTTCTATTTGGAAGTTCTAGAGCTAACTGTGGCATGCATCAGGTCGCGTTTCACTCAAGAAGGATACAAAGTTTTAAAATACTCTGAAGATCTGTTGCTGTACGCTTGCAACAATAAAAACTACCAAAAAGAGCTGGACTTTGTCACTGATTTCTATAAGGAAGACTTAAATAAGGATACACTATCAATACAACTACTACTTCTACCATCACTTTTCAACCAAATGAACTATGTGGACCTTTCACATCTAAAAAAAGAAATTATTGGATTTTCAATTCCTCAGAGATCACTTTTCTCAGAGGTTGTTACGGTGTGGAAGTTGATGGCATGCACACCTGCAACCAACGCATGTTCTGAGCGATCATTTTCAACAATGCGACGTGTTAAGTCCTATTTAAGGGCAACAATGGGACAAGAAAGATTGAACCATGTCATGATTTTAAACATCCACAAGGAACGGACAGATAAGCTAGATCTCAATTCAACGGCAAATGAATTCATCAGTCTTAAAGTGCAACGTGCTAGCTACTTTTCAAAATTTAGAATTTTTGTACATGACATCAGTACATACCCCATAGAGTTTGTTTGTTTGAACAATGAACTACCTGCCTGAATATTCAATACTATTTGCATGTTGCATAATATTTGCATTAGCATTTACATCTGGATAAGTGGTTAACTTTTTGCTCTAAAGTAGGTTTTGTGCATTTTTTAAAATGTACAAAAACATTAAATTTAATTGGGTTAACACTGCTTTTACATGGAAAATGTTGATATCGGGGAAGTCATTCCAATATAGACACACTAAATGTCAGAGTCTACTTTGGACACCATGTTTATATCTCCATGTAGATTCTAACTAAGAAGAAAATGTATATTAACTTCTTCTAACTACATCAGCTAGAAGAACATTTATATTAATATTGCTTTTGAATTCTGGGCCGCGTAAATATGTGCCCCCCCCCCCAAATTGAATAATATGGCGCCGGGCCTGTTATTACTATTTATTTGTGATAAATTTTAGAATAACTATAAAGTTTCTTCAGTAGTAAACATTGTGGGTGTGTCTTGGACTAGCGTAGTCATGTCGACGTTTTTTTTTACATCGTAAAAAAAAAAAAAAATAAATGTCTAAATAAAGCCAAAAGCTTCTAATGTCTATGTAAGCAAAGGATGAAGAACTCTTTTACAAAGTAAAAATAGTTCCACTGTTGTTAGTTAAAAAGTTTAATTTAAAAATGCAACGAAACAAAGGTAGGGTATGAACGTCTATAGGATAGACGCTCCGCACTCATTGAGTTAGTCTAATGTTAGAAAATGCATTCTCTGTTTGGGACCAACAACTCATGATAACATAAAGAAACTAGAACAGACGCAAAGTAAAGCCGTGAGATTTATAACAAAGTAATATTCACATTTCATTAGACTAACACCATTAGTCAAATTTAGAGACACTTAAGAACAAAAGACTTAAAGTAGATATGCTACATAAAACATTGAGTCATAATTTACAAATGCAAAAAAAAAAAAAAAAAAAAGCCTAATGAAATAGAGGCACATTTCTTATTCCACACGCTAGGACAAATTCGTACAAGTGCTCTTGTGTATATATTAATATTTTTTGTGATTTATTAAATATTAAAGTATTATTGTTATTCACGAATAGCTGGAGTAGAAGTGTGTTAAGTAATAAAGGTTCTTAATAGTAATAATTGTAAGTAACCCCTAAGGAAGAAAGTAATAATAAGGAACCCGACACCTGTCTTTTCAAATAACGTCTGTAATGTATAAGATATTAGAAGAACGGATGCTGCTGTTTCACTCAATATAGAAGCATTTTGTATATTAGACTTGTTCTTTTTATGCGAGGCAATGGGCGCATTTTCATGAGAAAATGAAATTGAGGATTTTGAATCCTTTCTAATGATAACAATATTTAAATTGTTTATTAATTCCATGTAGATCTATATTGAGAGAAAGTGTCATATGCGTTTTAAATAAGTCTTTGAAGGAATCGGTAGGACAAGTGTTTAAGGTAAAAAAAAAAGGAAATGAGAGAGAGAGAGAGAGAGAGAGAGATTGAGAGACAGAGAGAGAATGACAGAGTCGCTCCCAATCTCAGGTGTCTCAGCTGATTACATAATGAGACTGAGTGAAATTAAACAGGCAGTAACACAATGGTACTCACACAGTACTCACACAGTACTCACACAGTACTCACAGACTTTAAGTATGTCCACTACGGTCCAAGAGAACATTCCAAGTGATTCTTTAGATCACAAGCGAGGCGGTGCCAGAACTGGGTCAACACGCAGGTCAACACACAGGTAAACACGGACATCGAAGCACGAAACCAAACACCCCTTTTTTTTAATGGTCTTCGACCATTCTGCTGCCAACTGTCATCCTTATATCCCAACACCAGTGTGTTTAGTTACTGTTTGTAATGCATGCTATAAAAAAAAAGAACAAAAATAGGGATATTTAAAAACAAGAGCAAAGTTTAAAGATGTTCTTTTTTTTTTAAATTAAATATTTTATTGCTGTATCGCTACAATTTGTATAAAAATAAAGATCTATATAACAATCTTCAAACCTAATCATTCTATTATTCTGCTTATCTGTACGAAACATGTATTTTTATTATATGAAGTATAAATCCTTATTGGTCAAAGAGTAATCTAGAATAAATATGTGAAAACTTCAACCTGAGTGTATTAAGTCTACAAATCTCACTAAATTATAGATTCTATTTTCTCGCGCAAAAGTTGGCAGGTGGATCTATTGTGACAACAAGACAGACAACTCTCACGGGCCTTGAATCACGTGACAAGCTGGACAAAGTGAGGAGGAGGAAGAGAGGGGAGGGTAAGACGCGAGCTGATCTTCGAGTGAAATGTGTGAGAGACTCAACTGCTGAGGAATGAAACTAGCTCTAGCTTGAACAAAATAAACAAGGACAAAGAAAGGGAAGGGTTCTATGTAATCATATGTATGTCGGGAACCTGAGAAATGTGGGTTAAAAAAACAGAGTCTCAGAAGAGAGGAATACAAAATGTAGTCTCGCCCGAAGTTACCATTTAGCAATATATGTTTAGAGACCGAACTCAATAATTTTCGATCATTCAATAGTAATGGAGGTCCATGCATGAGTAGATTGACACTTGAAATGCGTAGGATGTAATTATCTTCGTTTTCGAAGTAACGTCTGTAATATATAAGATAAGATCTCTTTAAGTGTGTCATTCATTTTGCTTCATGTTGAGACGTTTGTAAAATATAGATCTTATCATCAAACAGTACCAAAATCTGCAGCCTATCAAGTTAGTTGATCACAATAATTCTATAATACAAACTCAGTGTTAGACACAAAAATAAGACACTCTTTTCTTATCCTTTACGCAGGAAGCTCGGTGGCTGAGCGGTAAAGTGCTTGGCTTCCAAACCGTAGACTGGGGTTCGAATCTTGGTGAAGAATGGGATTTTTAATTTCGGCCTTTCGGGCGCCTCTGAGTCCACCCAGCGCTAATGGTTTCGTTGTTGTGCTGACCACATGACCCCTCGTTAACCGTGGGCCACAAAATCTAGTCAGGAACAGGTGACCTTTACATCATCTGCCTCATACACCGCATGGTCTAAACTTTACTATTTCGTACGGCAAGGAAAAAGTCGTACTTTTTCTTTTTCCATACAACAACCGCAACAGCAACTTTGGACTTCCATATTTTTCTGTTCTACGGTGTTTCTTAATTCAGAGTATATGTCATTGTCAAAGTGTGAAATCCATTTAGTACTTCGACGGTAATATATAGAATTGTAGAACGTAAAGCAGTCTATATCAAGTTCCCATAAAATTGTTTCATTTGTGCTCAGATCTAAATAGTCAGATCCTGTTGTTGTTTTATCGCAGACAATTACGGGACATAAACATTGTTAGAATTTGTGTCAGAGACAAGGTGTAGCCTGACAGACAGCACATGACAGTGTCACAGGTGTCAAGAATACGTTCTGGAGTGTCAGCGTGCCCTTCACCTGATCGACTGCAACTGTTTATTTATGTCAACAAGGCAAAGACTTGGTTTTAGTATTGGGGTTAGGGTTAATGAAATATTTCTATTCAACAAAACGTCTTTCTGAGGGCGGAGAAAACAATATATGAATAGGCATGGGCGTAGCCAGGATGTTTTTCCGGGGGGGGGGGTCTGGGGGTAGAATGTCTCTCCCCCCCTGGCTACGCCCACGTGATTAGGCCTTAGCGCCGAAACAATGAATGATGTGAATGATGCCTGTATATTAGATACATAATGACCAAAAAAATGTTCTCCTTGCAGATTTTGGGATCTATAGGGCAGATGATGTGGCTCACGGTTAACGAGGGTTTCATGTGGCCAACACAACGACCAACCACCTTTACTTTCCCCCAACTCATGTCAGGTACCCATTAGAGCTGGGTTGACTCAGAGGCGCCCTAAAATCCCGAAATTCAAACTCCCAGTCTTCACCAGGATTCGAACACAAAACCTTCAGTTCGGAAGCCGAGCACCCTACCGCTCGGCCGCCTCGCCTCCATACACAATTGTTAACGAGAGAAACTGTCACTATAAGATAAAAACGAACGAGAGTTTTTGTTTTGATTTTTCGAACAAAATAAATCCATGATTGAATTTTATTGGACATCCATTAATTTTATAAACTACAGGCGTTTCTTAAAGAGAGACACGTAGTGGTCGAGTGATAGAGCGCTTGTCTTTCGAACTGAGGGTTCTCGGACTCAAAAATCTTGATGAAGACTGGGATTTGGAATTTCATGATTTTTCGGACTCCCCTGAGTCCAACCAAATCCAATGGTTAGATGATGTTAGTTGGAGAAAATAAACTCGGCTGTTCGTTGTGCTGGCCAAATGGCCCCCTCGTCAACCTTTGGCCATAGTAAGAGATCAACTAAACATCAACTGCCCTATGGTCGCATTGTATGAAAGGAGAAATGAACCTCACAAGAGAATGTATCTAAGAGGATGACGCGCAAGATGGCGTTAGTTAAATCATAACTGCGAGGCAACTGGCTTTAACTATAAACACATCCGAAATATTAAGCAGAACGAATATTTATTAAATATAAGTTCTACATAATAGAAGATAATTTTGTTTTTATTTAATTATTGAGAAATATGTAGAATGCATAGTGCGAAGCCTATCTATCTATCTATCTATCTATCTATCTATCTATCTATCTATCTATCTATCTATCTATCTATCTAT
This sequence comes from Biomphalaria sudanica, assembly GCA_036873155.1. Lineage (NCBI taxonomy): Eukaryota > Metazoa > Mollusca > Gastropoda > Planorbidae > Biomphalaria > Biomphalaria sudanica. The sequence goes on along the minus strand of JAZGLO010002213.1, from coordinate 7,737 downwards.
TTATCTATCTACCCACCTACATATCTCTTTCTCTATCTATCTATCTATCTATCTATCTATCTATCTATCTATCTATCTATCTATCTATCTATCTATCTATCTATCTGTCTGTCTGTCTGTCTGTCTATCTATCTATCTGTGCGGTAACTGTAGACTGATTTTTGGGGGCAAGAGTACAGTACAATTTTACGTGATAATTTTTTTTTATTGTTTTCTAAAGTGTATACAGAAATAGAATGGCTCAAACACAGATCTGTTGTCTCTGCCTGTTAATGTTGCATGTCGCATCGATTCAAGAACTTTCTCCCAGGCTATATTTAATGCTTAGCAACCGTCTGTTGTCTTTAGCAACCGATGTGCCTCATGTCGATTACATTAGGCCACATTTTATCACGTGTGAACTATTCGAGAATCTTAATGTCACATTTAGTTCAAGTTGAAAAAGTTCCTTAACATAGATTTAAATTCAGTCTCTTTTTTGACGTGAATTTGTAACATCTCTAGAGGCCTACATGTAGTCATGTGTATGTCTAGCTGACCAGCTTGTTCTAGGCCTACATGTGGTGGTCATGTGTATGTCTAGCTGACCAGCTTGTTCTAGACCTACATGTGGTCATGTGTATGTTTAGCTGACCAGCTTGTTCTAGGCCTACATGTGGTGGCCATGTGTATGTTTTGCTGACCAGCTTGTTCTAGGCCTACATGTGGTGGTCATGTGTATGTCTAGCTGACCAGCTTGTTCTAGGCCTACATGTGGTGGTCATGTGTATGTTTTGCTGACCAGCTTGTTCTAGGCCTACATGTGGTGGTCATGTGTATGTTTTGCTGACCAGCTTGTTCTAGGCCTACATGTGGTGGTCATGTGTATGTCTAGCTGACCAGCTTGTTCTAGGCCTACATGTGGTCATGTGTATGTTTAGCTGACCAGCTTGTTCTAGACCTACATGTGGTCATGTGTATGTTTAGCTGACCAGCTTGTTCTAGGCCTACATGTGGTGGTCATGTGTATGTTTTGTTGACCAGCTTGTTCTAGGCCTACATGTGGTGGTCATGTGTATGTCTAGCTGACCAGCTTGTTCTAGGCCTACATGTGGTGGTCATGTGTATGTCTAGCTGACCAGCTTGTTCTAGGCCTACATGTGGTGGTCATGTGTATGTCTAGCTGACCAGCTTGTTCTAGGCCTACATGTGGTGGTCATGTCTAGCTGACCCGCTTGTTCTAGGCCTACATGTGGTGGTCATGTGTATGTCTAACTGACCAGCTTGTTCTAGGCCTACATGTGGTGGTCATGTGTTTGTCTAGCTGACCAGCTTGTTCTAGGCCTACATGTGGTGGTCATGTGTATGTCTAGCTGACCAGCTTGTTCTAGGCCTACATGTGGTGGTCATGTGTATGTCTAGCTGACCAGCTTGTTCTAGGCCTACATGTGGTGGTCATGTGTTTGTCTAGCTGACCAGCTTGTTCTAGGCCTACATGTGGTGGCCATGTGTTTGTCTAGCTGATCAACTTGTTCTAGGCCTACATGTGGTGGTCATGTGTATGTCTAGCTGACCAGCTTGTTCTAGGCCTACATGTGGTGGTTATGTGTATGTCTAGCTGACCAGCTTGTTCTAGGCCTACATGTGGTGGTCATGTGTTTGTCTAACTGACCAGCTTGTTCTAGGCCTACATGTGGTGGTCATATGTATGTCTAGCTGACCAGCTTGTTCTAGGCCTACATGTGGTGGTCATGTCTAGCTGACCAGCTTGTTCTAGGCCTACATGTGGTGGTCATGTGTTTGTCTAGTATTAATATTTTTTTAATACTGCTACTTTCAAGTGGAAATATTTACTCCCATAACTTCTACCAGGATCTTACTTTACCCTCTTCAAATGCAGACTGTCTTAATAGCTGTAAACAGCATGATTTTTTTTAAATAATCAAAGTTATTTATATCACATGACCAGAAAACAAGGAGTGCGTTTCAACCCTGACCACATGTTGAAAAGTTTTAAAAATTTTAATTAAACTTTTTAGTTAGTAGGATAACTAAAAAAAATAATTAAACTACGATTTTAACTAAACACTTATTTTCTAGTTAAACAATGGCCTTAACTAATTTTTTTTTAGTTAAACTACCAGGTTCACATTTAACTTCACATTCACTTTCACCTATTCTTTGCTCTGCTGGACCGCTGGGGCACCACAAATATGTGAACCTTCTTTCTCCATTCTTCTCTTTCATTTGTCTTTGATAGAATTTCATTCATTGTTCTTTCTGAAAATATTGAAACCTGCCTTTTTACCTGCCTGGGTGGACTACTTCGGAGGCCGATTTTGAGTTTGTGTTTCCACACAAACTGTCTTTGTAACCTTGTTATTTCATTTTAGTTTTTAAATGCTATGATCAAATTTATTACACAAAGTATTTTAAATTTTTCATATTTGCTTTTATTTTCCCTTAGCAACGTCAATATTTTTATGGTTGTAGTTTTTGTTTCTTTGTTGTTTACCATGAACTAATTGTTGTTTTTTTTTGTTTTTTTTTTCTGTTTTCGATATCACATAGAGCATCAACCTAACAGTTAACATGTAGTAAAAAAAAACGTGTTAGTATTTACACTTTGACCAAAGTGTCAACATTGGTAGTTGACCTTTTAGATTACCTTACTTTTTACCTATCCTTTAGTCTGTTGGACCGTTGGGGCACCAGGCAAGACTTGCCGACCGTCTTTCTTCATTTCTCCCTGTCAGTAACTTTCAATAGCAGGTCTGTCCATTCTTTTATGTTGTCCTCCCATCGATTTCTCTGTCTGCCTCTTCTTTTTTACCCTGGCACTGTTCCCTGAAGGAAGGTCTTTACGATGCCCCGAAGATCTTGTAATATGGCCATTGATTTTAAGCTTGCGTTGTTTTTTATTTCTATAGTTAGCTAACTAGCTGACCTGCTAACTACAGTAGACCCCTGGAATGCTTGAAAAGTCTCCATTGCTCTGCACGTCTAAACATGGTACAGAAGGCAACATTATGAGAGTCAGTGACAAGAAAGACAAAAGCAAACAATGGAGGATAGGATTTTCAACTAGTTCTAATTGGATCAGCATCAATCGATGATTGTTTTAAATACACACAGTTACTTCTAAAGGCTGTGTTTGTGTATATGTGCGTGTGATCACTGGTGAATCTTTATTTTTAGAAAGGGTTTAATGCGAGGTAGTCCAGTTATATGTGAGTGTGTGTGCTTGTGTATATGTGTGTGATCACTGGTGAATCTTTATTTTTAGAAAGGGTTTAATGCGAGGTAGTCCAGTTATATGTGAGTGTGTGTGTTTGTGTATATGTGTGTGATCACTGGTGACTCTTTGTTTTTAGAAAGGGTTTAATGCGAGGTAGTCCAGTTATATGTGAGTGTGTGTGTTTGTGTATATGTGTGTGATCACTGATGACTCTTTGTTTTTAGAAAGGGTTTAATGCGATGTAGTCCAGTTATATGTGAGTATGTGTGCTTGTGTATATGTGTGTGATCACTGGTGAATCTTTATTTTTAGAAAGGGTTTAATGCGAGGTAGTCCAGTTATATGTGAGTGTGTGTGTTTGTGTATATGTGTGTGATCACTGGTGACTCTTTGTTTTTAGAAAGGGTTTAATGCGAGGTAGTCCAGTTATATGTGAGTGTGTGTGTTTGTGTATATGTGTGTGATCACTGATGACTCTTTGTTTTTAGAAAGGGTTTAATGCGAGGTAGTCCAGTTATATGTGAGTGTGTGTGCTTGTGTATATGTGTGTGATCACTGGTGACTCTTTGTTTTTAGAAAGGGTTTAATGCGAGGTAGTCCAGTTATATGTGAGTGTGTGTGCTTGTGTATATGTGTGTGATCACTGGTGAATCTTTATTTTTAGAAAGGGTTAAATGCGAGGTAGTCCAGTTATATGTGAGTGTGTGTGCTTGTGTATATGTGTGTGATCACTGGTGAATCTTTATTTTTAGAAAGGGTTTAATGCGAGGTAGTCCAGTTATATGTGAGTGTGTGTGCTTGTGTATATGTGCGTGTGATCACTGGTGACTCTTTGTTTTTAGAAAGGGTTTAATGCGAGGTAGTCCAGTTATATGTGAGTCTGTGTGCTTGTGTATATGTGCGTGTGATCACTGGTGAATCTTTATTTTTAGAAAGGGTTTAATGCGAGGTAGTCCAGTTATATGTGAGTGTGTGTGTTTGTGTATATGTGTGTGATCACTGGTGACTCTTTGTTTTTAGAAAGGGTTTAATGCGAGGTAGTCCAGTTATATGTGAGTGTGTGTGTTTGTGTATATGTGTGTGATCACTGGTGACTCTTTGTTTTTAGAAAGGGTATAATGCGAGGTAGTCCAGTTATATGTGAGTGTGTGTGCTTGTTTATATGTGTGTGATCACTGGTGAATCTTTATTTTTAGAAAGGGTTTAATGCGATGTAGTCCAGTTATATGTGAGTGTGTGTGCTTGTGTATATGTGTGTGATCACTGGTGACTCTTTGTTTTTAGAAAGGGTTTAATGCGAGGTAGTCCAGTTATATGTGAGTGTGTGTGCTTGTGTATATGTGTGTGATCACTGGTGAATCTTTATTTTTAGAAAGGGTTTAATGCGAGGTAGTCCAGTTATATGTGAGTGTGTGTGTTTGTGTATATGTGCGTGTGATCACTGGTGACTCTTTGTTTTTAGAAAGGGTTTGATGCGAGGTCAAGGAGAAGGGAGACTCTACGAAAGAACTTATGGAAATGTTATTTAAACAAAAGACAAGTACTTTCTGTCATTTACTCAGCAACACTATCAACATTAAAATGATTCTATTCCTGATGTTTTGATTGTACTAGCGAAACACGAGTCTATCAAAAAAATAAACCTATTAATTAATGAAGTGGTGGTAATTAAGAGTTAGATGTTACTTAATATAGAAAATGAGAAATAAAACTCTTTCTTTGCAATTTTACTATCTCTTTAGCCTTCCTTATCTCTTTATTTTTGTCTCTTTCTCTCTCTCTCTCTGACTCTCTTTCCTTTCCACCATCCCTGTCTCTGTAATCTCTAATCTCTGTCCAGTAATTGCTGATTTTGTTCCCGACGGACCGTCAAAAGAATGCCAGACCTACATTCCGTTTCTTTAAGCTTGTCCATCTGCCAGTCGTTCCGACAATAGCAATATGAATAATAGATGGACATTTAAGTCACAATGATAAATGAGAGGTAAAAAAATAGAAACGAAAGAGAGAGAGAGAGAGAGAGAGAAAGAGAGAGAGACAGAGAGAGAGAGAAAGAGAGTTACGATGCATTATAAACTTTAGATAAAATGAAGTTTACAAGACAGGTTGGTTTCCATTAGTATATTTGACCGTCGCTTGTTTACTACTAGGGCAAGCAAGGGAGCCGTTCAATGTTACACACATTCTGTTTACTACTAGGGCAAGCAAGGAAGCCGTTCAATGTTACACACATTCTGTTTACTACTAGGGCAAGCAAGGAAGCCGTTCAATGTTACACACATTCTGTTTACTACTAGGGCAAGCAAGGGAGCCGTTCAATGTTACACACATTCTGTTTATGACTAGGGCAAGCAAGGAAGCCGTTCAATGTTACACACATTCTGTTTACTACTAGGGCAAGCAAGGGAGCCGTTCAATGTTACACACATTCTGTTTATGACTAGGGCAAGCAAGGGAGCCGTTCAATGTTACACACATTCTGTTTACTACTAGGGCAAGCAAGGGAGCCGTTCAATGTTACACACATTCTGTTTATGACTAGGGCAAGCAAGGGAGCCGTTCAATGTTACACACATTCTGTTTACTACTAGGGCAAGCAAGGGAGCCGTTCAATGTTACACACATTCTGTTTACTACTAGGGCAAGCAAGGGAGCCGTTCAATGTTACACACATTCTGTTTATGACTAGGGCAAGCAAGGGAGCCGTTCAATGTTACACACATTCTGTTTACTACTAGGGCAAGCAAGGGAGCCGTTCAATGTTACACACATTCTGTTTACTACTAGGGCAAGCAAGGGAGCCGTTCAATGTTACACACATTCTGTTTACTACTAGGGCAAGCAAGGGAGCCGTTCAATGTTACACACATTCTGTTTATGACTAGGGCAAGCAAGGAAGCCGTTCAATGTTACACACATTCTGTTTATGACTAGGGCAAGCAAGGGAGCCGTTCAATGTTACACACATTCTGTTTATCACTAGGGCAAGCAAGGAAGCCGTTCAATGTTACACACATTCTGTTTATCACTAGGGCAAGCAAGGGAGCCGTTCAATGTTACACACATTCTGTTTATCACTAGGGCAAGCAAGGAAGCCGTTCAATGTTACACACATTCTGTTTATCACTAGGGCAAGCAAGGGAGCCGTTCAATGTTACACACATTCTGTTTATCACTAGGGCAAGCAAGGAAGCCGTTCAATGTTACACACATTCTGTTTACTACTAGGGCAAGCAAGGAAGCCGTTCAATGTTACACACATTCTGTTTATGACTAGGGCAAGCAAGGAAGCCGTTCAATGTTACACACATTCTGTTTACTACTAGGGCAAGCAAGGAAGCCGTTCAATGTTACACACATTCTGTTTATGACTAGGGCAAGCAAGGAAGCCGTTCAATGTTACACACATTCTGTTTATGACTAGGGCAAGCAAGGAAGCCGTTCAATGTTACACACATTCTGTTTATGACTAGGGCAAGCAAGGAAGCCGTTCAATGTTACACACATTCTGTTTATGACTAGGGCAAGCAAGGAAGCCGTTCAATGTTACACACATTCTGTTTATGACTAGGGCAAGCAAGGAAGCCGTTCAATGTTACACACATTCTGTTTATGACTAGGGCAAGCAAGGAAGCCGTTCAATGTTACACACATTCTGTTTATGACTAGGGCAAGCAAGGGAGCCGTTCAATGTTACACACATTCTGTTTATGACTAGGGCAAGCAAGGGAGCCGTTCAATGTTACACACATTCTGTTTATCACTAGGGCAAGCAAGGGAGCCGTTCAATGTTACACACATTCTGTTTATGACTAGGGCAAGCAAGGAAGCCGTTCAATGTTACACACATTCTGTTTATGACTAGGGCAAGCAAGGAAGCCGTTCAATGTTACACACATTCTGTTTATGACTAGGGCAAGCAAGGGAGCCGTTCAATGTTACACACATTCTGTTTATCACTAGGGCAAGCAAGGAAGCCGTTCAATGTTACACACATTCTGTTTATCACTAGGGCAAGCAAGGAAGCCGTTCAATGTTACACACATTCTGTTTATGACTAGGGCAACCAAGGAAGCCGTTCAATGTTACACACATTCTGTTTACTACTAGGGCAAGCAAGGAAGCCGTTCAATGTTACACACATTCTGTTTACTACTAGGGCAAGCAAGGAAGCCGTTCAATGTTACACACATTCTGTTTATGACTAGGGCAAGCAAGGAAGCCGTTCAATGTTACACACATTCTGTTTATCACTAGGGCAAGCAAGGAAGCCGTTCAATGTTACACACATTCTGTTTACTACTAGGGCAAGCAAGGAAGCCGTTCAATGTTACACACATTCTGTTTATGACTAGGGCAACCAAGGAAGCCGTTCAATGTTACACACATTCTGTTTACTACTAGGGCAAGCAAGGAAGCCGTTCAATGTTACACACATTCTGTTTACTACTAGGGCAAGCAAGGAAGCCGTTCAATGTTACACACATTCTGTTTATGACTAGGGCAAGCAAGGAAGCCGT
>JAZGLO010002210.1:0-30883 GCA_036873155.1 Biomphalaria sudanica | reverse complement strand
TTATCTATACTAATAAAAGGCAAAGCCCTGACTCACTGACTCACTGACTCATCACTAATTCTGCAACTTCCCGTGAAGGTACAAGGGTGAAATTTGGCAGGCGCATTCCCTACAGCTTACTTACAAAAGTGCAGCAGGTTTCGTTTCCCAATCGTACGCGTGACGGTCGTAACGGTCGACAACGTCCGCCATGTTGAACGTTCGTATTTATGGAGCCATCTTCACGAAACTTGGTACGCGGCTTCCCTGCGCTAACCGAAACCGATGTACGTACTTATTTAACGGTCGTAACGGTCGACAACGTCCGCCATGTTGAACTTTCGTATCTCTCGGTACGAAGCTGGTCGTTACATCAGCAGCTCTGAAGCAGCGTGGCGCATTTTCTGCTTTCCCATTCACGAACGCTACCCTCCGGTCGTTCATCTTGCAGTGCATCTCGAGAACGGACAGAGAATTTATTTCACAGAGGGCAATGTTGCAGAAAAAGTACACAATCCACCACAGACGACTCTGTTAGCCTTCTTTGATCTTTGCAACCATGATGACTTTGCAAAGGAGCTTTATTATCACGAAGTTCCATCTTATTATGTGTGGACAAGAAACATGTTTCGTCGGAGGAAGCAGGGGAAGGCTGTGCCAGGACATTCGGGGGTGAAGAAAGATAATGTGCTTGGAAGGGTCTACACTGTGCACCCGAACAACTCTGAATGTTACCACCTTCGATTGCTGCTCTACAAAATCAGCCACACCACTGATTCGCCCTCCACGTGCAACATATCAAAGCAGAGCAACATGACTGAAGTGCTAAGACAGTGCAAGCTGATTGTCTGGGATGAGTCCACCATGGCACACAGAGGGGGTGTCGAGGCTTTGGACAGGACACTCCAAGACATCCGAAACACCACCACACGTATGGGAGGCTTGACAGTGTTGCTGGCTGGAGACTTTCGGCAAACCCTACCAGTCGTGCCCAGAGGAACACGCGCCGACGAAGTGAAAGCCTGTCTGAAGTCTTCGTACCTGTGGCGTCAAATCACTGTCGTCACTTTAAGAATAAACATGAGGGTTCATCAGAATGGCGACACAAGAGCCGGAGAGTTCTCTGATCTTCTGATGAGTATTGGTGATGGCAGCTTCAGTCAAGAAAATTCTAAAATAGCAATTCCCTCAAATCTCTGTCTCCTGGTGAAGACCTTGCAAAACCTTCGTTACAATGTTTATCCCAATCTAAGAACTCTCCAGCATATAGACGTGTCATGGTTGAGGGAGAGAGCTATCCTAACACCACGAAACGACATGACCACGGCCATAAACCACGTTATACTCCAAGAACTCCCCTCACAATCTAAAACATACCAGTTTGTGGATTCAGTTGTGGAAATGGAAGACGCGGTGCACTATCCGGTAGAGTTTCTCAACTCTCTGAATCCTCCAGGCACTCCTGAGCATCGTCTCATTTTGAAGGTTGGGGCACCGATAATGTTGCTGAGGAACTTGCAGCCACCTAAACTGTGCAACGGCACCAGACTTCAAGTCACGTCTCAGCAGAAGAACCTCATTGAGGCAACTATTTTCACTGGCAGTGGCTCAGGAGAGACAGTTTTGATTCCTCGCATCCCCGTCATCCCCTCTGACCTCCCATTTCAATTCAAACGCCTCCAATTCCCAGTAAGGCTCTGCTTCGCCATGACAATCAACAAGTCTCAGGGACAGACACTACAAAAGGTTGGCATTGACTTGAGACAGGACTGCTTCTCACATGGGCAACTGTACGTCGCATGCTCAAGAGTAAGCTCGGCGCAGGGATTGGTCATACTGCAGCCGGAGGGCCGAACTGACAACGTGGTGTACAAAGAGATCCTCAACAAATAACTGTGTATTGGTACATGTATGTTTCTTCTCTATTTCAAAAGGTTTACTTTTCTTCTTAGTAATGAAATATTTAAGGCAGTACATATGACACATTATTTTTACTTATCGGACTAACATTGCAAAAAGCCACACAAAAACTGCGTTGTTCCGGTTATTCCAAAAATACATGCGCTACATTCCCTGCGGTAACACTCCTGGCACAAATGAGAACGTTTTGTTGTTACATGTAGGCCTATTAATTAAAGCAAATTTGAAATGTTAATGCAATAATCCTCACGCTGCAAAGCGCGGGTATTTTGCTAGTAATTATATATTTTGATTAATATAATTACATGCATAAATATATATTAACGTATGGTTGAAATACAGACGAAACGGTGGCTTTTTGGTAAAGTTTGCATTATGCCTAGCTCAAAAATATAAACCTCACCATGGCACGATCCCAAGCCCGGGTGACAAAGGAGGTGGGTTTGGCTTGACGCTAGCAACCCCTCCCACTAAAACCTGAATCGCTATAGCAACAGCTAACTATGAACAAGGAGACTAAATGGCAGAAGAAAAAAAAACATGGGTAGAAGTTTTGTTGCTGACTAAAGTTGTAGCGGTTTGGAAAATAATAATATGTTGAAGTCTCTGTCTCTTTCCCTCTCTCTCTCTCTCTCTCTTTAGAAGTTTAAACTAAAATATAAGAACTATTTGTGCCCCAAACTTGGGCATATTTTGAACTGTGCTTTTAAGGGTTATCAAAAAAAAAAAAATTAAAAAAAAAAAGGGGGGAGACAAAAACGTATCAAACGTGACGCACACATTTTCTCTCCGGCATGTCGAGTTTCAAGTTACCTTTTTTAGGTCTTCTCTCCTTCAGTGACTCTGGCTATGTGTTATATCTACACAAGGAAGAGAGGAGCAGATTTGTCGTCACGCGCTTTTGCGTTAAGTTCCAATCTGCTTTGATGTGTTAAGGATCGTTGCATGAATCGGTTGAAACGGAACTATTTTTCAACAAAGTATAAGCATTTATGTGTATTAGCTGGGCAAAGGCATACTTCTATTATATGCAGAATAAACATGTCATGTAACATAGACATAGTGGCCTATTAGAGACAAACTGGAGATAACAACAGGTCCCCCCCCCCCCAGACAGTAAGAGGTCTCAGTGTCGCTGATTGTACACTCACTTTTTTTTTCAAAATGTCAATTTTTTTTTACTTTGATTCAAAACAAAAAAAAATGTACTTCTAGAGCGCTCGTTTTCATTCCTTAAAAACAAACAAATTTCAAAATATGTTTAATAAAGAGTGAGAGTAAAGTAGTATAGTAAAGTTCCTCTTTCAGACCTTTTGGTCTATAGGGCAGATGATGTAAAGGTCATCTGATTCTGTGGCCTACGGTTAACGAGGGTGCCATGTGGCCAGCACAACGACCAATCAGTACCAGTCAATTCACAAATTTCCAATAAATATATAATCTCCTACTGCAGAATCTGAATTTCATTGCTTGGATCTTCGGTCTAGTTCTGCAGTTAGTGTTCAATACTCTTCAACGTACAAGAATGTGGTCATAACCAAACCGTGCATCAGTCAGATAGTTAAAAAGTTCCCCTTTCAGACCTTGCGGTCTATAGGGCAGATGATGTAAAGGTCATCTGATTCTGTAGCCTACGGTTAACGAGTGTGTCATGTGGCCAGCACAACGACCAACCGCCTTTTCTTTTCCCCCAACTGTCAGGCACCCATTAGAGCTGGGTGGACTCAGAGGCGCCCAAGGATCCCGAAATAAAAATCCCAGTCTTCACCAGGATTTGAACCCGGGACCCCCGGTTCAGAAGCCAAGCGTTGTACCGCTCAGCCACCACGCCTCCAATAAAGAGTGAGACGTCAACGGTAAATAGTACGAGAGGGAGCTAAGCGCACGCACGCACGTATCTAATGAGTGTGATCAGTGAAAGATCATTGAGGCGCCGTAAGGATCCCGAAATTAAAAGTCCCAGTTTTCACCAGGATTTCCCCCGTTTCGGAAATCCAAGCACTCGAGCACTTAGTTACCACGCCTGCACTTTGCCAACTTTATTATCGAAATTACTTTGTGATGCAAGGAAAGAAACTTGGTTCTACAGTGCTGAAAACTGCATCATTACTAAATGGTTTTATTAAAATTCTTTGCTTATCCTTATTGTAAACATCGTTTGTACCAAGAAGATAATTATTTGTGGATTGGCCTCCGAGTATAAAAAATCTAGCATTATCTATGTAATAACTCTATTTATTTTATATTGCCTTCATAAATAATTCACAAATATTATTCATGTATCAATTTTAAGCGCCAATATAAATGTACCACTTATTGTTCCATTTTATTCTCGCAGACCTAATGAGTGGATCAACTAAGGCTGACAGTGCTTCAGCTACTGTTATGTCATCCCTGTTATTATTGGCACTTCCATGTTTCAACCTCGTTCTAAGTGCTTCTAATATCAATTATTTCCAAAACGAAATTTTACACAAATAATTTCATTTTATATGTTAACCGGCAAAGTGTGAAATACAGGCATTTCTATAAAATGCCGGGCATGTTGAGGCAAAGTACGAAATGATTCTTCGTTACCTAGTTTGCCTAGGCATTCTATAAAATGACTAGTTCTGCCTCAGGCAAAGTACAAAAAATAGTGTGGTGTTTTTGTAATCTCCCCGGTAAATAAACATTGTATATTGTTGAGTTGCCTCCCTTAGAATTATTACATTATTATCTATACTGAAAGGGATGCAATTCTTACTAATTAGAGCAAATAGATTTCAGATCTTCTTTTTAAAGAGAGAAGATAATTGCGTTGTATGTGTATCCATGTGTCAATATAGTTAATCGTGTTACTTAGAGACTAGTAACTATTTTTCTTTTTCTAAATCGGATGAGAAATTAAGTCATTTTGTAAGTCATACAGCAATATTATGTCATGTATTTATTTATTTATTTTTTTTAGAAAAACAATTGTGCAGTTGAACAGTTGTAGCAGTTGATTGTGCTGCCAATTGTGTCATATTGGCTGTTTTATTTGACCCTTATTAAAGTACCAGATTATTGTGGAGCTCTTGTTCTCATGTTCTCATGTGCTGGTGTTGTGTGTAGCTGTGTTTACAGAAGGCCTGAGTAGGAGAGAGAATCGTAACAATATGTTACGTTCACGGGGCGCAGTGGCTGAGTGGTTAAGCGTTTTGCTTCTCAACCTGGGGTCCTAGGTTCGAATATCGGTGAAGACTGGGATTGAGAACTTCGAAAGTTTCAGGACAACCCCTATGTTCACTCAACTCTAAATTGTAAATAACTTTATTTGGGGAAAATGAATGCGGGTTGGTCGTTTGTGCTGACCGCATGACACTCTGCTCGTTAACCGATGACCTTAACACCACCTGCCCTATAAATCGCAAAGTCCGAAAATGGAAATCTACTTTTGCATGTTAAAGTTTACTACAGAGAGTGTAATTATATTCAGTGTAGCACAACGACCGCAATGTGGATGCCCACAGTGTGCACCATAGTGCGTGAGACAATGTGAGACTATACTATAACCCTTTTTAGGTCACGGTGTTAAACATTCATAGTATTATTTTCGGACTAATATTAATTGCTATCCGTTTTTTTATGCAAAACGATTGTGAATGTCAGATTAACTAAGTCGTCGAACTATTCTAATGACCTGATTACACGTCGAGCCACATGGAAACATGAATGCAAACCATTTCCAAATCACATTCGAATGACACCAAATAGACCGTGAAATTTTAATTCAAGACCCGGAAGTTGTTTTATTCCTCTTTGTGCGACTGTTGCATTGTTGTCATGCTGACTTCTGCTTCAGGGGAGGTTACGCAATAAATTTTCAAATCAATGTTGCCAGGTTTCCCAAATGTTCTATGCAATGAAACACTTGGTCATTTCAATCAAGTTAACGAAAAACTTTCCTAATTTTTTTTTTCTTAGTTTTATATTATTATTAATAATAATGTTATTATTATTGCTATTTTATTATTTATTTCGTTGCAGTTGATAGTTCATTCACGTAAATACAAATCCAGCTTTGTATCAGTATTTGCACAAAGTATTTACATTCACTTCTAATGTGGTGATGGTACGGGCAATACGGGGCATCAAGTGGTACGGGGCATCAAACTTTCCCCCAGTATGTATTAAGGCTGAGCTCATAATCCCCTGAGCTTTTCTGTAAAAACTACGCATTGTACATACATGAACAAAGACAAACTACTTTATTAGAAATGTAAACTAAAAATGTTTTTATTTTGCTGCTCTGTTAATCTCTGATTTATTCCTTCCTAACTATCTTTAAACAAAAACAAAACAAAAAAAGAATTCCCTTTGAGACTGCGTGGTCTATAAGGGCAGATAATGTCAAGACCATCTGTTTTTGTGTGCACCATCCTAAAGACAACCAGGGACTCTAAGATTCGTAAGCAAAGCGCTTTAACACTCAGCCACAGCGACGCTAAGCTGCACTTGAATCAAATTTGTTTGATTTGTTTAAATTTCTGAAGTAAGCGCTTTGAAACGACCACGTCCTACCGTGGCACATGGTGAATGTTGTTAATTACTTCCTATAGAAAAACAAGATTTACTCATGTATGGTGTGATTGACTGTATAGAAAAAGTAAAAAAAATGTCACGTATATGAAACACTGCTGGACCAAAACCTGCCGGACCTAACCCTGCTGGACCAAACCCAGCCGGACCAAAACCTGCCGGACCTAACCCTGCCGGACCAAACCCTGCCGGACCTAACCCTGCTGGACCAAACCCTGCCGGACCAAACACTGCCGGACCAAACCCTGCCGGACCAAACCCTGCCAGAGCTAACCCTGCCGGACCAAACCCTGCCGGACCAAGTAAAAACAAAGGACGTTTGGGCCACCAGGCCTTCATCAGCTACTGAACATTGTATTTCCTCGTCCAATACACTGGCTTCTATATGCGTGACTCTAGATTAAAACCCGCAGGAGCGCCAGAGGAAAAGAAGCCAAGATCGGTAGGAATTCATTTTTTATTTTTAAATTATACAACTCTAGAAACATTTAATAGTACTGAGGAAAATTATTCATCAAATCTGAAGCAGGCGGATTGTTATGTTCTTTGCAGTATCTGAATTTCTTTACTACCATGGGGTTTTTTTCTATTGAACTAAATGATGCGCAGGTCTACCGTTAGAAACAAAGAGTTTCAATTCGAGACTGCGCACTCAAACTGAAAACATTTAGACATCCTAGTTGGAAGTTCTGAATACAGTATTTCCTTTGCCAAAAGCATAGGTTCTAATCTGGGTATCAGTGCAGAACTCTCAAAGACGTACTGACCAAAGACGAAAGAGATCCCACGAGAAAAGGGGAATATTAGGTTGTATCGCACGAGTCTTGTCCATTCGAGAGACTGCAAACTCAAGGAATGCAATAAATAAAATCTTAACTACGACGTTTAGGGGTGAAATTTATTCATCGTTGGGACCGGATTGTATAATAAATACTCCAACAATTTGGGTTATCTATATAATAGTTTTAGTCACCTACCTAGCTATTGAATCCTCCATAGAGGTCCTAATGACATTGACAAAAATGCATTTTTTCTGGAGTAAAAGAGGCTTCAACTTGTCACAATTTTTTAAGTGGTATGTACCTATTGAGCTCTTTTCCTCTGTATAAAAAAAAATGGCTAGATGATTAAATTGTGGTGTACAGAACACAATATCTATAGAACAAGTGAAGGCATATACATATCTAGGCGTTATCATTAATAACAAGCTTTCATGGGAAGACCACCTTGGAACTCTGACAAAGAAAACAGCCCAGCAACTATTGTTTCTATACAGACTCAATAGCTTTAAACTAAACAAAAAGATCCTAGATACACACAAAGGCACGACTATACAAAATCTGCTAACATGCGGAATAACTTGTTGGCAAGGCAACGCTTCATCTAAACTGTTGCGACGTCTAGAAAACATAATGAAAAGGGCATCCAAAATTACACTCAAAACATTACCATATTAAAAGGAACTTTTTGAACAAAAGTGTCTAAGGAAAATTAAAAAAATCATGGAAGACAACGGCCACCAGCTCCATCAGAACTACGTCAGGTCGTCGCGAAGTGGGCGACTCCTTTCAATCAAAACAAGAACAGAGCGATACAAAAACTCGTTCGTACCTCACTCGGTTAGACTATATCACCGCCACTCGTTGATCAGGGAACATGAAAAGCACCAAGATGCCTGTGTGTAGTTACTGAATGAACTCTTTATGTTGTGTCTGTTGTATTTATGTGTATTTTTCTGTTGTGTTGTCTTTATATGGGGAAAGAGTCCTTGTAATCAAAACAAATTTTCGTAAGGATCAATAAAGCAGTGTTAGTCTTAAGTCTTAGTCTTAGAACATACATTTATTATCGATTCCCTTGGTTTGAAACATTTAAGTATATTCAAACAGGCTGCCTAAGATGTGATTCAATGCTAATTGACGCTAGCACATTTGGTTGGGATGATGCTTGTATTGTAATTTATTATCATTTTATTATTTAAAATGATTAACAGTGTAAACATGGGAGGAGATCCTATTGATAGACACCTAAACAAAATCGATTTAGAAAAGTAAACGATGGCGGCTTATCTTATCTTATTTTCTCTCATATATACAGACCTTACTTGAAAAAGAGTCTGATTACATCCTATGTGTTATACATATATAGGCAAGTAGACTTAAATCGTGTATGGAATCTTCACAGCTTTTTGTTGTTAATAGTCATTGATGTATACCACCAAACGGCTGGTAGACACCTAAACCGCTTAAGGCATAGTATATGTTTAGTTACTGGACATGAAAATAACTTGAATTATTTCTTTGTGAATAAAATGTAATAAATGTAGTAGATGTGATAGTAAGTGTATGTGTTTTGAGTGGCTGGTAGTGCAGTGTGTGTTCCTGTGTATGAAATGACCAGTGGACCTTGAGTGTACATGGCTGAGTGAACAGCAGTGTGTCAGGACTGTGTGTAATTGGAAGTCAGTTTAGAGAACAAGTGGCTGGAGTAAAGCACATAAATAGAGACTAATAAAATCATTGTGTTTAGTGAAGCTCTTGTTGGTTTAGTGCCTATTACAATAGGCTTTGGTAAAAAAAATATTAGATGGTATTTTGAACTTAATCTAACACCACTACAAAAACACGTCTTTTCATTCTGTCTTCTTTGAGATGTCCGGCGTATCCAAGACAGCTTACGACAGTGCCGCGTTTCTTGCATCATTCAAAGCCGAATGAACGTTTTGCTATATACATTTCTATCAAACTATTCTAGGATCAAATAGCATTAGATTTAATCGGGGTTTTTTTAATGGTACTTATTACAAAGCTAATATTAACTCATTCTGTCTGTCACTCTGTCTGTCTGGTAAAAAAGTTTGAACACGTTATTTTTCCCACACCTAATTTCGGGTCAAGTTGAAATTTTGCACAGGTATTTCTTTTACCCGACAATATAAGAATCAATTCAAGTAACAGCAATTAGTTAATTAGTTTGTTTGGTATCTCGAACAAAGGAAAGAAATTGTACTTTACATATGTGGTGGTATTGGTTGAATTACCCTCTTTGTACTTTGTAGATTACTTTCTATCTTTATAAGCACTTAGCTGGCAGAGTGGTTAGTGTATTGGCTTGATTAGGCTTTAGCCCCCGAGTTTGAATGCAGGTCTTTCCTTTTTTATGTATATAAATGCATTTAAAAAAGCGATGATACCCAGATACCCCCTTCTTTCTCCCTACCCCTTTCCAAATTGTCCAGACAAGTGATAGGATCATAGCGAATCGAGAAAGCCAAAAGTAAATACGGTAAATAAAAACAAATTGTTTAAAATATTTCTAATCGCACAAATTTTATTATTGTTAGTCTAGATCTATTACAGATTTAATTACATGACTGATCCAAACTAATTGTTTTCATTGTTTTTTTATGGAATTATGGCATAACGTCATTATATCTACACACTAAATAGTTGTGTAGAAACATTGTCACACTCTAGCATAATTTTGAATCCTCTCCGATTTGTCCAGACTTGAGAAAAGAAATCTCTGAACAAGGAAGTTACGTTTTAATATCATGTCATTAAATACGCAATTTTAAATCAAATGATCTAATCAAAGGCGGCCTTCAGTTGAACGCACCAATCATAGAGCTGACAAGGCTATACATTATATCTATTAAAAGTCTTTTTTTTTTAATGGCATAAAACGTACTCTAGTCTGGTGTACCCCTTGCTATTAAGTTATTATAACAGGGATATTACAGAAGTTAGATCCTAGATGCTACTTACTTCCTTGTTCGTTGCTTGTTTAAAATATATCTTAATATAAATCTCGAAACAGACAGACAAACACAAGAGATATATAGGCTATGTTCTTAACAAAACAACAAAACATTTCTAAAAGAAAAATTGTGTAAATAGTACAGACTACAAATTACACTTGTTCTTTTTTAGGACTTTAAAAAACGTATCTTGAACTATCCGAAACCTATATCAGAGAAGATTAATTAAATTAAATGTAGGCTAATACATCAATAGTCAGCTTATTTGTGTAAAGCATCGAAGACTTGTATGCATGGAGGCGAATATATATATGTATATATATATATATATATATCAATCTCAGCAATGTCTGGCTACCCACATATAACGAAGAAAAACTACCTTGCAGCTCCGCCCATAAAATCACAAGTAAAATCACAAAAATTATGTTTTCAAGTACTCATTCTTTTAAGATGTATTAATATTATTATGGGCATCTATGTTGAAGCTTGACGAGGGCTGGGACCTCTACCAAAATTCTGCCTATGGCCTCCATTTACTATAATCCGACAGTAGGTGGATTTGGTGAAGAAAATAACCTTAATATGTATTCTTTATGAGATCTAAACTTTGACGTCATCAGATTTTACGTACGTCTATACGCTAAGAAAGGAGAGCTGGTGATCTGCATTTGGGGGAAGGGGGGAGGGAGACTAGTCAAAGATTTACCCGAAACAAAACAAAACAAGCTTAAACAGGCAGATATATAATTAGAGAACTGTCGTATGTTAATTACGCAAGCACCTTAGCTTAGGGTTGGTAGACACTGAGATATTATTGGTTGCTAAGGTGGCTCCGGTAACAATGCAGACACTATATAAGTGCGACCAATCTTCAATGCCATACACATTAGAAAGACAAAAAAACAGCTTCATTGTAAGTTTTACATCCGTTTTTTTTTTTTTTTTAGAATTCCTTTTCTGAGCTTTTTTTTTTGTAATGAAGTTTTAAGTAGCAATCAAAAGTTTTAACCATGTTAATGTTATGTCCTTACATTTTCCTTGAAACGATGCATGACGTTACGAAAACATTACGATGCAATATTTATATCATTTTAAGACTATGATTTGATTACTACTTGATGCCACTTTAAAAATAATTATTTAGATTTACTTCAGCGGCTGCACACAGAGAGTAGAACAAAGATGTCCAAGATGTCTTCCTTCACTTTGATGGCTCTTGTGCTGTCTGCAGGTAAACAGAAATTAAACTTTGTCAAACAAATGTGTCATAATAAAGTTAACGTTTGAAGACAAATATAAATTTAATTGAAAACTGGATAATGTCTTGTATTACAGTTCTGCATGATACGGTGTCTGCCTGTACTCTATGTACTGCTATTTCAGGATCAGGTACATGCGAGTAAGTACATTCGTTCACTTCTGGTTATGTCTTAATTTTGCATCCACACCTTTTTCTTTTCCTGGTAATGTTCCCTGCAGGAAGGCCATCGCGAGCCTGAGGACATTGTGATATGGCATAAAATTTTAGTTTGTTTGTTTTTTAAACCGGTTCATTACGGGACCTATTGCTATTGTATAATCTAGCTTCGAATGTCCTCGTTTGTGATGCGGTCTTAGTAGAATGATGTTGTTGTAAATTTATATAAGAAAAGTCAAGTTCCCCTTTCAGACCTTGTGATCTATAGGGCAAATGATGTAAAGGTCATCTGTTTCTGTTTCCCACGGTTAACAAGGGTGTCATGTGGCCAGCACAACGACCAAATCACCTTTACTATTGCAAACTAATGTCAGGTACCTAGAGGCGCCCTATAATCCCAGATTTCAAAATCCCAGTCCTCACCAGATTTCGAAACCGAAACCACTCAGCCACCGCGCCTCCAAATTTATATACAATATTGAGAAAACATGTCTCTTTCAAATGCTTTATTGAACAAGAATGACAAATCCGTTCACACAGACACAGGCTTTAAGCAATTTTGGCACACCAGTACCATATAATTCACAAATTCACAATGGATACCTGGTTTACTTCTATCTCTCAATTTCCTTATCTCTAAGTTCTGCAGTTAGGGCTCAAGATGATTAAACATACGAGAATTTGGTAAAAAGCAAAGCGTGCATCAGTTTTAAAGTTCCCCTTTTGAGACCTTGTTGTCTACAGGGCTGATGATGTAAAGGTCATCAGTTTCCGTGGCTTAATATTAAAAGGGTGTCACAAGGCCAGCGCAACGACTTTTCCCCAACTAATAACAGGTACCCATGAGACTCAGAGACGCCCAAAGATCCCGAAATTAAAAATCCCAGTCTTCACCAGGATTCTAACCCCTGTTTTTACGGCTCAGCCACAGCGCCTCTGCCATCATTCGGATATTTAGTTCAAAATCCTAGGCCCACTAAGTCTAAACTTTCTATATATTACATTCTCGACCTTTACTATTTCACACAACTCCACCTTAAGGAAATGTGACCCAATGGCGTTTTGTTGCATGCTGAGCAGCACAAACCATTTTCTGGAAGTCTGCAGCGCTCGATGTATTCTTGTTTTAAACAACGTTGGTCAATAGGTCCGAACGGCCCCTTTTGAAATGTCAAGGACAATTTAACATATTTCCATTTTATAGTGATCGTCGTAAGCTAAAATTATGCTAGGACAAATTTGTACAAATACTCCTTCTTCCCTAGTGTTATTAGAATATGGAATGGGTTGCCTGAGCTAGCCAGGAAAACCAGTGACTTGGCAGAACTTAAGTCATTGGTTAATATGCATGACGCGAAGGACGTAATCATCTTCTTTTCTGAAGTAACGTCTGTATTATATAAGATAAGATAAGCTGATAGTTATAACTATTAATGCCATTAATTCGTTTATTATATACATATTTTTATATAAGATAAGATAAGCTGATAGTTATAACTATTAATGCCATAAATTCGTTTATTCTATAAATATTTGTTCTTCTATTTTACCTTTAGTACCTACACCAGCTACATAACCTGTCTGAAGGCTATGTTATCAAACAGCGGGTGTACTTCTCTTCAACTGACTGGAGTCAATACAGTCCTTGCCGCAGCTCAAAGCGCTTTGACACAGTTGTCGTGTTCACGTGAGTACTTAAAACTAAATTCAACCAGACAATGTATTGCACCACTTCTCAGACTTGGAGCAACAACCCTACCAAGCTATGTACGATATATCGTCACCTATCTAACTTGGCTCTATGTCCACAAATTAGACCGAAGCCACATGGATACAAGGGAACTGAAAAAACAAAGGCGA
The DNA here is from genome assembly GCA_036873155.1 of Biomphalaria sudanica. Taxonomy (NCBI): domain Eukaryota; kingdom Metazoa; phylum Mollusca; class Gastropoda; family Planorbidae; genus Biomphalaria; species Biomphalaria sudanica. The sequence continues at coordinate 17,381 of JAZGLO010002210.1, read as the reverse complement.
TAAAACCAAGGAAGAACCATAACTCATGTAACCTGTTCGTTCAAGAGAAGAGAACACTTGTGCCCCTTGGTCAATTTATTTCTCGGGCCCAGGATGCAACACGTGTTATTTATACATTGTCTTGCTCGTTCTTGTCAGGGCTGTTTTTACAAAGCTCTATGTGTCTGTTATGTCTGGTAAAAAGTTTGTACACGTTTACTTCAACGGCACCCCGGTCTCGGATCAAGCTGAAATTTTGGACAATTATTTCTTTTACCTGACAACACCAGAATCAATTAAAAACAAATTCACCGATTAGCTAATAAGCTGTTGGTAATAAATTATTTTGTTTTGTATCTTGAACAAGGGATAGAAATTGTACTTGACTAAACTGGTGGGATAAACTGAAAACCAGTATCAATTAAAAAACAAATTAACCGATTATTTAATAAGCTGTTGGTAATCATTTTTTTTTGTTATCTTAAACTAGGGTTAGAAATCGTACTACTGGTGGGATAAACTGAATAAGTCCCTTTTTTTAATGATATATGTCGCCGCTCTAAACTTAAACAAACAATATAAAAGTATATAATCCTCTCTGCTCGTACGTACCTCAATAGCAGAGTGGTTCACCCGAGGAGGATTTCAAATTTTGGTCCTTCACCTTTCCCCCCCCCTCCATTTTGTGAATGCTTTATAAACAAATGATGGTCAAATCCACCTTGACATCCCTTTCTTTCTTCGCCCCCCCCCCCTTTCCCATTTTTCCAACTTGTCTAGCTTCTTCTTCTTCTTCTTGAAACTGTCAGGTAGAGTTGAGCCTTCGGCTCTTAGAACTCTAGGCCAGCAAAAGTGAAAAAGAGCTCCCTCTCACAGGCCTGAATGAGAACAGTGTACACTGTTCTGTCTGGCGGGGTGTCAGACTCGCGGCCAGAGACCGCGTGTACAGGGACCCCTGCCATTTTTCTTTTCTATACCAGGCTAACCGTGCGGGACACGCCCTTTTTCTAACGGCCCCTTGAGAAACGGCGCCTTGATTGTGACAAGGTTGTGGGAGCCTCTTTTACAACTCCGCAGAGTGCAATGAGGAAGCTCTCGCACCCCCTAAGCCACCCCCACGGGAGTCTTGTTTTGCTACCCTTTAGTCCTAATCGTTTCTTCCTACGATCGTTTCCACCCGGGCGCCACCCTGAGGCAGGGTAGCATGCCCTGGAACTTGTCCAGATAAGAGATAGATCCTAGCATATTGAGAAAGCTATGACACGAAATAGCGCTAAAAAAAAACAATTGGTAAAAATATTATAAATCGCACAGATACTGCATTGTTGTTGTTGGTCTAGATCTATTACAAATTTAATTCATGGCTGATCCAGACTAATTGATACAATTACACTTTGTTTAAGTTTTTGTTTGGGTTTTTTTTAAAGTCTTTTTTTTAATGTTTTTTTTTTTTAATATTTCAGACTCTTCAGTTGCTACGACGTCCATGTTGCTGTTGCTCATACTTCCGTGTTTAACCTACATACTAAGTAGAAACTAACAAATGTTATATTCAGATAGTAATGTTCAAGTAATGTTGCATGTAAACTTGGTATTGTTCAACACTGTTGGTTCAATTCATTGGTTTTTTTTTAATCCGAGTTCAAAATATTCAATAACAGAGAAATATAAAGCAAACATTTTAAAATAATAATAATATAATTTCATTAAATGAACATGCATAATGTAGACCCTATGAGATTATTACATGGCGAGTAAAACATCACCTATCTTAAACATATGGGGATTAATTTCATCTTTATAAGATCTATGTAAACCATTATCTAGTTTTAGTCCTTTTCAATAGCACGTGATTTACCAGCTGTGTTGTTATAATAATAGCGTTCTGTTGTTAAGTTAGATGACGGATGTAAATTATTTTTTTTTGTACAATGTTTAGGAGTTTAGAGCTTAGATCAGAGCTTCCCAGACCGTTTTCTTGAACGCAACATTCTTAGAATTGAGCGAACACTTTGATTATTTTTTAAGCTTGGATTATTTCTTATTCGGTTAAATAAAAATAATAATAATAATATAGCCCTATACTACAGTTACGGTTTGTTTGGGTTTTTTTTAAGTTAAAAACCTATAATAAAATACAAACATATCAACTATAAAAATTAAGGCTTGAGCACTTACACAGGGACCGATGGTCACTATAATAAGCAGAGTTCTACTATCTGGTGTGTCAAGCTTGTCATTATATCTTGTCTTTTGTTTCAACAAAATACGGAAATGATGGTTCTCACAAATACATTGTAGGTTATTATTTTTTTTTTGCTTTAAACTAGTGTGGAACTCTTCAGACAAATAAGACCAGAAATCATTAAAAGTAGATCTTGGTATCCTTGTTTCAAATAAGAGTCGAGCCTAGATGAGTTCAAAGTTTAAAATGATGTGGTTACAGGGATGTTTCCGGAGCTAAACGTGTTAGCCACATTATGTATTTTCGTTGCATTAAATCTATAATAAACAATGATACATATTTATGTTTCGTATGTGTTTTTATGTTTAAATTTTTTTTTTTGTTAAGACTTTCAAATATTTGTGTCCATTACATTTTGGATTTAAGTTTGTTCTGCAATTTTTGTTATTCTATTAACAATATAATGTGTATGAGTGTTATAATATTGACCAACAATAAAATAAAACAATTATAGAATATTTGTATGTGTTTGATGTATATTACATTATTAAAAAACAAAGGATTATATTACTTGTACTTGTAACAATTAGTTATGGACAGAACAGAAACCCCCTTTACAAAACGAATGCCTTTAAATAATTTTTTAAATTGACATAATGAAAAATATCAAACACATATTGTTACGATGGACACTCAAATATAAATACACTTGACATAAGAACAATCTCAGGTAAACAACAAACAAGTTTAATCAGCCATCTTGATTACTAGAGTAGTTTCCCCTGTACATGGGCACAACTCTTCATACAAATAGAACATACCATCAACATCCCCTCTCCTCCCAAAAAAAAAAAAAAATTTAAAAAAAAGGGAAAGTTGAAAAAAAAAATATAACGAAAAAAAATAATTATACAATCAACTTGACAACACTATTTACAACCGTAAATATGTTTCAAATTAAATACCTACAATCAGATCAACAAAACTATTTACAACAGTTCACATATATAGTTCTTAAACATTGTCTCCATATCTGGAGGGTCTCAGGAGAGTGGCTCTAGGTCGCAGAGAGTACTGGTGAGTGTTTTCGGCGTTGGGCGGATTGTTCATACACTCATTCTCTGCGTCTGGGAAAATGTGCGTACAATTACTTTCTCTATCAGGAGAAAAAGTCTATGTTGTTAGTGGTGTCAGGTCGTAGGTGTCTTCTATTTCTTTGGTACATGAAACCATTGTCCCCTTCTATAATGTAGGCACGTTCGTTCACTTTCCGACATACTCTGCCTTGTCTCCAGGTAGTATCGTTTGGCGATTGATAGAAGACTATCTGTCCGACGTTTATAAGCTTCATGTCACGAGCTGTTTTGTTGTAGTGTTTTCTGATACTTTGCTGTCGCTTCTCTCGTCTGGCCGTGGCTTCTTGTTGTGACATTCTTGCAGGATGCTCTCTTCTTGGCAATAACGTTCTTGTTGCCCTTCCAAAGAGCATCTGAGCCGGACTTAAGTTGGTATCTTGCCTGGGTGTATTTCTAAACTCTAATAGGGCTTCATAGGCATCTGATTTACTTTCTTTGGATTTTTTCATCAGATTCTTTAATATTTTCACTGCTGCCTCTGCCTTGCCGTTTGACTGATGGTGTCCTGGTGAAGATTTTAAATGGTGGACACCCCATGATTTCATGAATGCGGTGAATTCAGCAGATGAAAACTGAGGTCCAAAATCACTGATACAAACTTTGGGGACACCATATCTGGCAAACAAGTTTTTTAGTTTTCTTATAACAACTTGACTTGTTGTCGTGTGCAAATGTTCTACTTCAATAAAATTTGAATAGTAGTCAACTATGGCAAGGTATTGTTGGTCAAATATTTGGAACAAATCTATTCCAACTTTGTCCCAGAGATTTGAACCCTCATTATGCTGTATTAAGCTTTCTTTCTGGTTTGCAGGTTTACTTTGCTGACAAGGTTGGCATGCATTAGCTATTTCTTTTATTCTTGACGCTATTCCCGGCCAGAAAACTGCGTCCCTTGCTCTTCTCATCATGGCATCATACCCTAAATGTGCTGCATGTAGTTTGGTCTCAACTTCTTTTCTTAATGCTCTTGGGATAATTATTCTCTCCCCTTTCATTAGAAGGCCATCCTCATAGGTCAGTACATCTGCAAGTGACCAATACTGTTTGAGTTCTGGTACAATATGATGCTTGTCTGGCCAACCGTTCAGTATGTACTGTTTCAACATCTGCATCTCATTGTCCACTTTGACTGCATCTTTAACTTTATCTAACATTATATCTGGGAGGGCCAGTCCTAAAGTGTTGATAGAAGTGTCAGGAAAATCTTCCTGTTCTGGCAAAGGGTCTCTGCTTAGTGTGTCAGCAATCTGTAATCTGTTTCCTTTGGTATACTGGTACTGAACATCGTATCGGTACAAGCGCATCATTAAGCTTTGAAGCCTTTTAGGTGCACAACTGAGGGGTTTATTGAGTATATTTTCCAAAGGTTTATGATCATTCTGTATTATTATTGTTCTGCCGTACGTGTACTGGTCGAATTTTTCTAGAGCTACTACTACAGCCAAGAGTTCCTTTTCGATTTGAGCCCACTTTTTCTGAGGCTCTGTGAGTGATCTTGATGTGTATGCTATGGGTTTGTCATCTTGTAGTAGTACAGCTCCTAGGCCATTTTGACTGCTGTCCGCCTGAATAGTTACTTTCTTCTCCGGGTCGAAATAACTTAGGGTTCCATGATTGGATATCTTCTGTTTGACACTATTAAATGCTTTCTCGCAGTCATTCGACCACACAAATAGCTTGTGTTTCTTTGTCAGTTCTGTTATTGGTTGTAGATCTGCTGAGAGACTTGGGATGAATCTTGATAGATATTGTATCATTCCACAAAATCTACGAACCGATGTAATGTCTTCAGGGGTTTTTAGATTTGTTATGGCTCTCACCTTGTTTGGGTCTGGTTTTATTCCTGACTGGGAAATAATGTGTCCCAAAAACACAATTTCTGATTTTCGGAATGCTGATTTCTTTTCATTTAGTCTGATGTTCTTTTCCTTTAGCCTATTGAGTAATTTTGATAGGTTTTCGTCATGTTTTGCGAGCCTCTTCTACTGTGTCCCCCTTTCCAATTACCATTATATCATCCACCATGTTAAAACATCCAGTTAGTCCCTCCAACGCATCATTCAAATGTCTTTGAAAGACTTCCGAGCTTACTTTGAGACCAAAAGGAAGTCTATTCCATTTGTATCTACCGAATGGGGTGGCCATTGCAGTGAGACCTGATGAGTCCGGGTCTAGTTTGATATGCCAAAAAGCTTCCTGGATGTCGACTTTGCTAAATATCTTGGCGTTACCCATTTCAGCCAAAATGTCTTCTAGTGTTGTTAGGTTGTAGTGCTCCCTCAGTAGTGCCTTGTTCAAGGGTTGAGGATCAATACAGATTCTGATACTGCCGTCTGATTTCTCTACCAATGCCATTTGACTAACCCACTCTGTGGGCTCAGTTATTCTTTCCAGAATTCCTCGTTGAACTAATGAGTTTAGTTCGGCTCTGACTTTCTCTTTTAATGCTATGGGAATTCTTCTACATGGTAGGACTTTGGGCTTCACTGTCTTGTCTATTTTCAATGTAGCCACGCCCAAGTCACCAAGTGCGTCAATGTTTTGATGTTTGTTTCCTGTGGCTTCAACTTAGGAATAAATCGGTCTTCATTAATGTGAATGAGCTCCATCTTTCTCAGTGTTGATAATCCTAGCAGGCATGTTAGATCATTTGGTACTACCACATACTCTACATTGAATTCCTCATTGGTCTTTAGCTTGGTGGTTACCAACGTAGCTTTTCCTTTTGGCTCCATTACCGTCTTATTCCACATTGTTAATCTCTGGGACGTCGGTACTATCTGGTCTGGGCACACATATTTTTCGTTTATGGTATTGACGTCGGCGGCACTGTCCACTTGAAATCTGACTCTTTGGTTGTTGATCATCATGACGGCCGTCATCCTATGATTTTTGGGGCCATTCATTGCCATTACCCATTCAGTTTGGAGTGTAACTTCTTCTTCTTCTGTGTCTGAGTCTATGTTGCTCTGTGTCTTTGTTTGAGTAATGCTGTATATTTTCTTTTTGCAGACTGAGGTGAAATGATTCCTGCCTCCACAAATGTGACATGATTTTCCCCAGGCCGGACATTTTTCCTTTACGTATTCATGGTTGCCCTTGCAAAATTTACAAGTTTTACTTTGTCTTGGCCCCTTGTCACTCTGTTGATATTCCTTTCTGTATTTTGGACCTGACTTAGATGTTGAGATTCTTTCAACTATTGGTTTGTCCAAAGGTTCATTTCTTCCTTCTCTGATATCTTTCATTTGCCTTTGTGATCTTTCATATATCCTACACACATCTATGCATTTCTGTAGGGTTAGTTTATCATCTTGCAACAATTTCATCTTTAAGTGTTCACTTCTAACCCCTAAGATAATTCGGTCCCTATTCAGACTCTCTTCTAGTTTATCAAAATTGCAGCTGCTTGCCAGTTTCTTCAGGGCAGTTATGTATGAGTCAATGTTCTCGTCCTCTTCTTGTCTTCTCGTATTGAAGACATATCTCTCATATGTTTCGTTGGTTCTCTCAACATAGAACTCTTCAAAACTCTTTAAAATTTCATTTATTTTTGTCTCATGCCCTTTTCCAAATGAATCAAACACGTCTGCTGCCTCACTTCCAATTATGGTTATTAGTGTTGCTACACGTATGTCTTCTGTCTCTGTTGTGAGTTTCGTGGCCTTTTCATAGTTATCCCAGTCTCTTCTGAATCGTTTCCAATTGGCCGCCATATTGCCTGTTTGCAATAGCGGTTGCGGTACTGGGAAATATCTGTTAGCAGTTGCCATTTTAGCTACTGCTTTCTTATATTTTCCTCAAGATATTCTAGGTTATCGTTTACCTTTATTAGATGTGTAAACCGCTGCCACCATGTTACGATGGACACTCAAATATAAATACACTTGACATAAGAACAATCTCAGGTAAACAACAAACAAGTTTAATCAGCCATCTTGATTACTAGAGTAGTTTCCCCTGTACATGGGCACAACTCTTCATACAAATATAACATTCCATCAACACATATTACATAGACACAATGTAATATCATTTCAGTTTATAATTCACAAGTAGACATAATATGTAGTCTGAAATTATTTATCCCTTAACAGATTTGCTTATTACCTCCCTTTGTTGATATACCCAAACTAAAATTAGCTTTTCTAACATCGAAGAAAAGGATCGTTTCTTGGTCGTGAGACATGTTCGTTAAACCGTAGTGATTGTCCCGGGTTCATACCCTGAAACGGTCTCAATAGATGTTTACCCTACAGTCTCAACACATTGGGAGATGTTTACCTTACAGTGTCAACACATTGGGAGATGTCTACCTTACAGTCTCAACACATTGGGAGATGTTTACCTTACAGTGTCAACACATTGGGAGATGTCTACCTTACAGTCTCAACACATTGGGAGATGTTTACCTTACAGTGTCAACACATTGGGAGATGTTTACCTTACAGTCTCAACACATTGGGAGATGTTTACCTTACAGTCTCAACACATTGGGAGATGTTTACCTTACAGTGTCAACACATTGGGAGATGTTTACTTTACAGTCTCAACACATTGGGAGATGTTTACCCTACAGTCTCAACACATTGGGAGATGTTTACCTTACAGTCTCAACACATTGGGAGATGTTTACCTTACAGTCTCAACACATTGGGAGATGTTTATCTTACAGTCTCAACACATTGGGAGATGTCTACCTTACAGTCTCAACACATTGGGAGATGTCTACCTTACAGTGTCAACACATTGGGAGATGTTTACCTTACAGGCTCAACACATTGGGAGATGTTTACCTTACAGTTTCAACACATTGGGAGATGTTTACCTTACAGTGTCAACACATTGGAAGATGTTTACCCTACAGTCTCAACACATTGGGAAATGTTTACCTTACAGTCTCAACACATTGGGAGATGTTTAGCCTACAGTCTCAACACATTGGGAGATGTTTACCTTAAAGTCTCAACACATTGGGAGATGTTTACCTTACAGTCTCAACACATTGGGAGATGTTTACCTTACAGTCTCAACACATTGGGAGATGTTTACCCTACAGTCTCAACACATTGGGAGATGTCTACCTTACAGTGTCAACACATTGGGAGATGTTTACCTTACAGGCTCAACACATTGGGAGATGTTTACCTTACAGTTTCAACACATTGGGAGATGTTTACCTTACAGTGTCAACACATTGGAAGATGTTTACCCTACAGTCTCAACACATTGGGAAATGTTTACCTTACAGTCTCAACACATTGGGAGATGTTTAGCCTACAGTCTCAACACATTGGGAGATGTTTACCTTAAAGTCTCAACACATTGGGAGATGTTTACCTTACAGTCTCAACACATTGGGAGATGTTTACCTTACAGTCTCAACACATTGGGAGATGTTTACCTTACAGTGTCAACACATTGGGAGATGTTTACCTTGCAGTCTCAACACATTGGGAGATGTTTACCCTACAGTCTCAACACATTGGGAGATGTTTACCTTACAGTCTCAACACATTGGGAGATGTCTACCTTACAGTCTCAACACATTGGGAGATGTCTACCTTACAGTGTCAACACATTGGGAGATGTTTACCTTACAGGCTCAACACATTGGGAGATGTTTACCTTACAGTTTCAACACATTGGGAGATGTTTACCTTACCGTTTCAACACATTGGGAGATGTTTACCTTACAGTGTCAACACATTGGGAGATGTTTACCCTACAGTCTCAACACATTGGGAAATGTTTACCTTACAGTCTCAACACATTGGGAGATGTTTACCTTACAGTCTCAACACATTGGGAGATGTTTACCTTAAAGTCTCAACACATTGGGAGATGTTTACCTTACAATGTCAACACATTGGGAGATGTTTACCTTACAGTCTCAACACATTGGGAGATGTTTACCTTACAGTTTAAACAGTTATCTGCCTATAACACAAACTAAGAAAACTAGAAGAACTATTCAACTATCAATACGAAGCAGTGCAAAAGCAATAAAATGACCGGTCGAATGGTTAAGCGCTTGGCCTCCGAACCTGGGTCCTGGGTTCGAATCCCGGTGAAGACTGGGATTTTGAATTTCGGGATTTTTAGGGACCCCCTGAGTTCACCCAACTTTAATGGTTTATGGGTACCTGACTTTAGGCGGTTGTTCGTTGTGCTGGCCACATAGCATCCTGTTCATTAACCGTTGGCCAAAGAAACAGATGACCTTAACATCATCTTCCCCATAAATCGCAAGGTCTGAAAGGGGAAACTTTACTTGCTTACTTTTATATCATTACTGACTCACCCGCATTTCAAATCTTTCGGCATCGTCAACATCATCGAATTATAGGATGCACTTCTCATCATTGTGTGTCCTAATTACTCTGTCCTGTATTGGTGTAACAAAAGCTTTCAGTTTCAGGGTAGAGATGACCTGCATTGAGCAATGTAAAGGACGCAGCCTTGTCATTGTTGTCCCAATGTAATATGATCAACGAGGAGTGCAGTATTTTACGTGGCTACGAAGCACCAGCTGCGACCCACATTTTTGGCCACAGCCTACGCAAGAATAACCTATATATGCCGGTGGTCGATTTAGATTCTTTTATCGCTTATCGCCGTCGACGTCTGTCCTCGGCATTGGATTTTCTTTTGTGTATCCCGAGGCCTTTGTAAAAAAAATTACAGCTATCACGTTCTGAAGCCGCCTGCAGTCAGATGCCCACTTCTATGTCATTCGGTGCCTAAGCTGGTCTTTAAAGCGTTTCTGTGGGACATCTCTGTTACGTCTACCACCTTTCAGCTCACAAAAAAAAAGACTGCCTTTTGCAAAAGTTCTTCCCCCCATACGAGATAGTGCTTTGTCCAGCGTAACTGTTGGACCATAAGAAGTCCCTCTATTCTGTCCATACCGGCGTGTTCTGTCTGAGGACTTCAGAGACTTTCTTATCTAATCATGTTGTCACGTATTACGAATTGAATTCTACTTTTAAATGGCTTGCCTAGGGGAACGTGACAATAGAAAAGGAGTTGTGTCACTTATCTTAAGTCTGAATTTAATCAAAGACTTACAATGAATAACAAAAAAAAAATGACACAAGAAATCGGAAGGTAAACTATCAACTTAATGTTTAATCAAATATAAAGTTACAAGAAAGAAAAATAAACATTTACTCAATACAGAATTGATGTGTTGACCAAAACCCTTTTACAAAAATGGCATGTAAAAATATTACAATACAAGAGTTTGAAAATATAATTACAAATACAAGCAAGGCCTTGAATAAATAAAAAAAAAAAACTTACACGATCAAGTGGTATACCACGCACGGGTAACGCAATGTCTCCGCTGTTCTGTCCCACGGCTGTCTCCGTATGTCTGTCTGTCAACGTTACGCGAGCGGTCTTATATAATCTACCGCGCGTCGATATCTCGTAATTTCTAGAATAGAAAGTCATAAACACCCAGATCTAGAACGCTCTTCAAAGAGACAGAAAAAAAAACACCCTCCTTTCAACCAGAGGTACACACACAGGTCAAGGACCGGTCACTGTCTGTGTGGCTTGACGAATAAAATAAAAAAAAACTTATTACACAAGGGGCAGACAACCTACCCGTCTCTTGACCGCAACAGGTCAAAGAAAGAAAAAAACAACGCCTAGATACGTAACACCTCCCCCCTAAAAATAAAAAGTTTACATTTCCACGAAATGGAAATCTTTTTAGAACTACAAAAAAAATATTTACATTACAGAATGTATTTATCATGATATATATAAAAAAATATATACATCAAAATACTTTTTACAATCTAGACAAGGCATCGGCGATAACATTTTCGCTGCCTTTTATGTGTTTAAGATCTAGGTTGTACTCTTGTAAAAATAAACTCCACCTGAGAAGTCGTTGGTTCTTGCCAGACATTTTGTGGATAAATGTAAGGGGATTGTGGTCAGTAAATACAACCAGTGGCCATCTGGACCCACTGATATAAAAATCAAAGTGTTGTATAGAAAGAATCAACCCAAGACATTCTTTTTCCACAGTAGAATAATTTCTTTGATGTCTATTAAATTTCTTGGAAAAGAAACAAATAGGATGCTCTACTTGGAAATTATCTTCTTGGTAAAGGACTGACCCAACACCTGTGTCACTGGCGTCAATAGCTAACCTAAAAGGTTTTCCGAAGTCAGGAGCCATCAAAATGGGGGAGCTAGATAATATCTGCTTGATTTGGTTAAAGGCTTTCTGGCATTCATCCGTCCAAGTAAATCGGACGTTCTTTCTCAGGAGGTTTGTTAAAGGACTGGCAATGACAGAAAAATTTTCGCAAAATTTTCTATAATATCCAGACATTCCCAAAAATCTTCGGAGTTGTTTCCGATCAGCAGGGATAGGGAAAGCTTGGATAGCTTCTACTTTGGCCATTACAGGTTTCACCTGGCCTTGTCCTACAATATGGCCTAAGTATTGGATTGAAGCCTGGCAAAAATCACTCTTACTCAGGTTTACAGTAATTTTTGCATGTAACAGTTTAGTAAAAAGACAATGCAGTTGTTTACAATGGCTAGAAAAATCTTGGCTAAAAATTACTACATCGTCTATGTATGCGTGGCAATTCTCCATGTCAGCAAGCAGGGCATTTATCATTCTCTGGAAAGTGGCAGGAGCATTCTTCATGCCAAATGGCATCACTTTGTATTGGTACAGACCATCAGGGGTGACAAAGGCGGAGATTTCCTTTGCCCTATCAGTCAGGGGAACCTGCCAATAACCTGAAAGTAGGTCTATTTTGGTGATGTACTTAGCGTCACCAATACGATCTATGAGATCGTCTATCCTAGGGATAGGAAACGAATCGGTCTTTGTGACAGCATTTACCTTACGGTAGTCTGTACAAAAACGATAAGTCTTGTCCTGTTTAGGTATCAAGACACATGGGGAGCTCCAGCTACTGGAACTTGGTTCAATGAGGTCATTTTCAAGCATATACTTGATTTCTGACCTAAGTATGGCAAGTTTTTCAGGGTTAACCCTGTAAGGATGCTGCTTGACTGGAGTAGCCTCGCCAACATCTACATCATGCATTATAACATTAGTCTGTTTTGGTACATCAGAAAAAATGTCATTAAATTCATTAATGAGCTTCATGATAACTGGCCTTTCTGTCGAAGACAGATGAGACAGTTTTACATCCAAATTCTGTAATACAAAAGAATTAGGTATTTTGTATTGTCCAAATTTCTCCTTTACAATATCATCATCAATAGGAGAAACATGGCTATTTGAACAACTTTTGACTGTATTTAAAACACAATTACTCTTATCTGAGTGATCTGGCCGAGATACATAAGGCTTCAGCATGTTTATATGACATAGCTGAGTCTTTTTCCTACGGTCAGGAGTTTTGATTGTGTAATTGAGGTCACTAATTTTGGTCTCAATTTCATAGGGACCAAAATATCTGGCTTGCAAGGGTTGACCTGGTATGGGCAAAAATACAAGCACCTTATCCCCGGGAGAAAATTCTCTAACACGGGCCTTTCTATCATACCAGCGTTTCATGCTGGATTGGGTGTTTTGTAAGTTATTTTTGGCCAGAACACAAGCATCATAAAGTCTAGTTTTAAACTTAATTACATAGTCTAAAAGTCCTTCAGTGGCTGTTGGTGACAACAAAGTCTCTTTTATACATTTCAAGGGACCGCGCACCGAATGGCCAAAGACTAAGTCAAAAGGGCTGAATCCCAACGATTCCTGGACGGATTCATGGGTTGCAAACAGCAGCATGTGGATTCCTTCGTCCCAGTCTTTTTCGTGCTCAAAGCAATAGGTTCGGATCATGTTCTTGAGGGTCTGATGGAATCGCTCAAGAGCGCCTTGCGACTCGGCATGATACGCACTCGACATGCAGTGTTTGATGCCCAACTGAGTCATGACTTGCTTGAAAAGATTGGCCGTGAAATTCGTTCCTTGGTCCGATTGGATGGACTTTGGTAGACCAAATAGAGTAAAGAACTTGATTAAGGCCTTTACAATGTTTGATGCTTTTATGTTCCTTAGAGGAATAGCCTCAGGAAAACGAGTTGAAGCACACATAATGGTCAACAGGTATTGGTTGCCAGCTTTTGTCCTTGGGAGAGGACCAACACAGTCAATAAGTACTCTGCTGAAAGGTTCTTCAAAGGCTGGAATCGGCTTCAGAGGAGCAACAGGGATCTTTTGATTTGGCTTGCCAACCATCTGACAGACATGACAGGATCGGCAGTACTGGATGACATCTTTCTTCAAACGTGGCCAGAAGAAGTGTGACATAATCTTGTGGTATGTCTTGTGGATGCCGAGATGACCTGACATTGGTGTGTCATGAGCCAGATTCATGATGTACGCTCGGTATCTTTCTGGTAACACGATTTGATGGCATATTCTCCATTCTTCTTCGTTGGATGCGTCTGGAGGTTTCCATTTCCTGAAGAGCATATCATCTTGGATGTAGTAGCACGTTGATGCTAGCTCTGCCTCTTGTGATGTCATTGCGGTTTCTCGGAGTTTGGCGAGCTCTGGATCCTTCTTTTGGTCCTCAATCAACTGTTTTCGAGTTGATGCCGGCTTTTCAGAATTTGGCGTTGGTTCTTCTTCAAGAGAAGCAAAGAATGTGGTGCTCAAGTCCACATCATCTTGGTAACTGTTGGCTTTGATGACGTTTTCTTCTTGAGATGCTTTCAACCTCATTGCCCTTGTTACTGCACACGCTGGATATAACTCTAGGTCTTCCTCGGGTGTGGCAGATAAGTCGGGTGTTTGAGTGACGATGGGTTCGGCTATCACCTTTCCACCTGCTAAGTCATTGCCTAACAGCAACGAGATGCCTTCCAATGGTAATGTTGGTCGGACACCTACAACAACCGGTCCAGTAATGAGATTTGACTTTATGTCGATTAGATGTAGAGGCACATCTATACATCCAAGCTCTACGCCTCGTAACAGGATGCTCTTCCCAGTCGATGATGATTTAGACAAGGGCAAGATACCCTCTAAAAGTAACGATTGTGAGGCACCTGTGTCCCTCAAAATGGTGATAGGTCGTAGACTTGTAGAATCACCGGGTAGTGATACAAATCCTTCCGAAATGAAAGGCTTAAAATCCTCTAATAAAACATCAATTTTGGTTGATGCAGACTGGACTTGGGTCGAACTCTCGCTGGAGTCATTGACATCTCTAGGAGACGCAGTGGAGAAACTCTTTCTTGAGTCAGTAGAACATCTTGTGGATGTATTTGGAGAACTCTTGATGGAGTCATTGGAACATCGGGGTGATGTCTTATGGGAACTCTTGATAGAGTCATGGGAACATCGGGATGATGTATTATGGGAACTCTGGATAGAGTCATTGAAACATCGGGGTGATGTCTTATGGGAACTCTTGATAGAGTCATGGGAACATCGGGATGATGTATTATGGGAACTCTGGATAGAGTCATTGGAACATCGGGGTGATGTATTATTGGAACTCTGGTTAGAGTCATTGGAACATCGGGGTGATGTATTAGGTAAACTCTTGTTTGAGTCATTGGAACATCGGCTTGATGTATTTGAAAAACTCTTGTTTGAGTCATTGGAACATCGGCTTGATGTATTTGAAAAACTCTTGTTTGAGTCATTGGAACATCGTAAAGATGAATTTGAAGAACTCACTGTTGAGTCATTTGAACACCGTGGAGACATTTTCGGAGAGTCTTGTACAGTCAATACATTTGAAACAGGTGGTGTCGAGGTATTCTTGATATGACTTGAGGATGAGGGAGTAAACCTCGACGACCACTGTACTGTGCAAGCGCTGACTTTTGAAGGAGCTTTTTCGTTTCTCTTCCTCAGTTTCCAACAATCGTCAACTTTATGGCCTTCTCGTTTGCAGTAGGAACAAGTAGCTTTACTTGTAGTAGGTTTTCTGTCATTTGTACTGCTGTTCTTGATGGAGTTGCTAGCAATGGACTCAGGCTGTTTGACTTGTTTTGGCTTGACATCCGTCATATACTTGGCAAATTGATGTGATATTATATAATCGTCTGCCAACACTGCAGCCTTGTGCACATCTTCCTCGCCACGATCAGCTATATGCGTACGGACGTCCAGCCGCACACAACTCTTGAACTCTTCCATCAGCATTAGGTTCTTGAATTTTGCAAAGTCGGTGCCGATTTCCCTGGAAGTGAGCCATTTCTCAAAGCGTCGCTCCTTTTCCCGCAGGAATTCTACATGGGTTTGGCCATCCGATTTGCGACAATCACTGAACTGCTTTCGGTAAGCTTCCGGAACAAGTTCATATGCCTTAAGAATTAAGGCCTTAACAACATTATAATCTTTTTGTTGTTCAATGGTCAAAGAACAAAATACCTCTGCAGCTCTACCAGTCAAAACTGTTTGCAGCAAAGTGGGCCACAAAGTTTCAGGTACATTAAAATTTTTCACAGCAAGTTCAAATTGTGGAAAATAATTGTCAATTGTGGCTTCATTAAAGCGTGGAATTATTTTCAAAAATTTTATTGCTTCAGCAGTATGACTGGCAGGGGAAGAATCTGGTCTTACATTAGCAGCTAACTCTAATTTTTTTAACTCTATTTGTAATTTCATTTCCATTTCTTTCTGCTCTCTAGCCGCTGCAAGCTCTAATTCTTTTTGTTTAATTTCTCTCTGCTCTCTAGCCGCTGCAAGCTCTAATTCTTTTTGTTTAATTTCTCTCTGCTCTCTAGCCGCTGCAAGCTCTAATTCTTTTTGTTTAATTTCTCTCTGCTCTCTAGCCGCTGCAAGCTCTAATTCTTTTTGTGCGGCCTGTTGTTTAATTTCCTTCTCTTTTAAAGCTAACTGGGCTTCTATTTCCATTTGTTTTAATTTTATCTGAAGTTCTAAATCTGATTTACCCTCATCGGGTCTAAGGGTTTCTAAAAGGTCTTCAGAAAACACTTCCTCGTCTACATAATGGATTACAATGTTATCTCTGATTTCTTGTTTAAGGGCATTTGATTTTATTTTTAACCCTAAATGTTTAGAAATAAGGACCAGTTCCTTCCTAGTAAAAGCATCAAGCTCTTCCACAGAGGGATTTGCAAGAAAAACCTGAATATCCATGACTAACTAGCAACTATTACAAGCAAAAATATGTATACAATGTAAATATACAGTACAAAATCAGTACAACAAAAAAAAACCTTAAGAGAGTTTGGTCAATACTATTGATACTTTACTTCCGACTCTTTGAACCAAAAAAAATTTTGTTAAAGTCAACTTCGCCTTTACAAAATTACTCAAGTAAGACGAAAATAGGTTCAGAAAAATATCCCGGACGAAAGCCCTCAAACTTCTTTTGTCACGTATTACGAATTGAATTCTACTTTTAAATGGCTTGCCTAGGGGAACGTGACAATAGAAAAGGAGTTGTGTCACTTATCTTAAGTCTGAATTTAATCAAAGACTTACAATGAATAACAAAAAAAAAATGACACAAGAAATCGGAAGGTAAACTATCAACTTAATGTTTAATCAAATATAAAGTTACAAGAAAGAAAAATAAACATTTACTCAATACAGAATTGATGTGTTGACCAAAACCCTTTTACAAAAATGGCATGTAAAAATATTACAATACAAGAGTTTGAAAATATAATTACAAATACAAGCAAGGCCTTGAATAAATAAAAAAAAAAAACTTACACGATCAAGTGGTATACCACGCACGGGTAACGCAATGTCTCCGCTGTTCTGTCCCACGGCTGTCTCCGTATGTCTGTCTGTCAACGTTACGCGAGCGGTCTTATATAATCTACCGCGCGTCGATATCTCGTAATTTCTAGAATAGAAAGTCATAAACACCCAGATCTAGAACGCTCTTCAAAGAGACAGAAAAAAAAACACCCTCCTTTCAACCAGAGGTACACACACAGGTCAAGGACCGGTCACTGTCTGTGTGGCTTGACGAATAAAATTTAAAAAAAACTTATTACACAAGGGGCAGACAACCTACCCGTCTCTTGACCGCAACAGGTCAAAGAAAGAAAAAAACAACGCCTAGATACGTAACAAT